>JADGKA010000087.1:0-42381 GCA_027604605.1 Borealophlyctis nickersoniae | reverse complement strand
CCCCCCCCCCCCCGCCCCCCCGCGCCGGGGTGGCCTAGGTTGGACGATGGGCCTGATTTACGGTAGTCTGTCTGCTCTCCGCTGTGTTTGTCCGCTGTGTGTGTGCTTTTTTCTTTATTTTATATATTTCTGTCAGGCTTGGTCGTTTTGCAAAAATACACGGTTGAGGATGGGAAAGGGGACCGGAAGAAGAGATGTATGTTGTGTACGGCGTGGGCGTTCTCCTCTTGTTTATTTTTATTAAAAAAAAAAAAACGAAACATAACAACCAAAACCCTGCGTTTCCTGCGTTTTGTTCTATTTTGTTCTCCCGCTGCGGCGATCCTGCGGAGTCCCCTTTGTGTTCCCGCCCTTTACCTCGTCTCCCTTGTTTTTAGATGCACGTCCGCAGGTCCAAGAACTTGAAATGACGTTCGCGGAGGGATCGTCCTAACGGAGTTTTAAGGTTTCGGTTGATCTTCCTCGGTGTGCGGCATTAACCGGTCATAAGAACGGAGACGGACCAGAAAATTGTGAGCCTTCTTAGCACAGTGGTAGTGCGTCTGCCTCGTAAGCAGAAGGTCGAGTGTTCGATCCACTCAGAAGGCAATAGTTGCTTCCGTCGGTACCCAGTTCGCTTTTTTTCTGCGCGTTCGTGGTGGATCTTTTTTTGACGTTTGTAGGTGATTGTGGATAATGGGTGCATGGACAAGGCCGTCTATAAGTACGTTCGCATATTCACTGTGGTGCGATACGTTCGGGTTGGTTTAATTGTTTTCATTCCGTCCATGGTGCAAAGAAGTGGTGCGCGCTCTCAGTTACGAATGGTGGGCAACGAGCCTACCTATCCAATGATCAAACGTGCTATGAATTTTACTGGTGCAAAAGACTCTTTTAGAACCACACATCCAGCCCTGTTGTGATCCCTATTGGCTCATCTAATGTTGCGCGTCGTTTTGCTTTCATTTAAAAAATAGCAAGCCTGTTTCAATTGACTGGACTCATCATCCTCACTTGCACCATTAAATGTGTTGTTTGATTCGCAGATAATCAAAGAGTGTGTAGCGCGACTTTTTGCAGTACTCCCTCAGGCCATGGGTACGTGGGACAGCGACGAGATGCCAAAATGCGGAATATGCAAGTACCCTTGAGAAAATGAATGAAAGCTCTCAAGAATATGTTAAGAAGGTATTACCCATTTCGCAGGCTCTGGTCACCACGGATTGCTTTCGGGTCCAGCATCATGGCAGCCCTTTGTGGGGTACTTTTTGTTGGCCGGCGTTCCATCGCCTACAGCTGTAGCATTTGGAATGCCACTGCAGGGTGCGTGCCAGCGTGCCCCCGCATCCTTTCCCAACTTTGCGTGGAACTTTGAGTTGTCAAGGAAAGTGCTGCGTGCCAAAAGAAATTAATCGATGGAGCGGGGAATGGTTGGTGTAGCCTGTGTTTGCGGTGACCCAAAGACGAAGACACCGACACGGAGTCATCGTTGTACGATGACTGCGTGTTCTGGACGTGGATTAGGTAGTATGCTTTTTTTCTTGAGAGAGCACACCGCCAGAAAAAAGGTTATTACAACAAAAAGGGTCAGAATTGTGCGTCCCGGTCCATATGACGGGACCGCGCTTCCGCGTAGTTGTGCGCCCCGTTGCGCCTGATGCAGCCCATACAACCATATCCATTGCATAGTTCAACAGAGGTGCAGTAATAGCCCTTGAGGCGGGCACATCCTTACGTAGCACGCAGTGAGGACGGAGAGACTGGCAAAAGCTGAAACAAAACTTCGCATCCGAGGGTTCTCCCTGGAATTGGGTATCCAAGGCCATGCAACCCCTGTTTCTTTTCTGATGTTTCTCTTTTTTCGGGCGTCTACACGACCATTGCAAAGTTCAAGAGGTAGGCAGTAATAGGCCTGGAGGCGTGCGCGCACATCCCTACGTACGGAGCTCAATAGGAATGGAAAGAGAGGCTGGCAAAGCGTGAGCGAGGGTTCGCCCTGAAGTTGGGTATCCGACCCACTCTGGTCGCTTTTCCAAAGCGTCTATCTTTTTTTCATGCGTCTACACAAATTGCCAGTTCACTGGCATCGAAACGGCACTTGCTATCACGGATTGTTTTCAAGTCCGAGCATGATAGCAACACCGTGGCGGGAACGCTTCTCTTTGATTTTTGTTGTTGCATATTCCAATATTCAGGGCAGAATATCAGAGACAAACCGTCCCACCAAATGAGTGGAAGTTCACGGGTTGCTCACAAAGTGCGACAGTTCTTACTGTAGGTGTTCTGTGCAGAAAGGAACGATCCCCAGCAGTGCGCGCGACCCGACCAGAAAGCAACGGGGCCACGTTCTGTTATCGAACTCGTTACTTTTTTCTTTTCTTCACAAGAGCACACCGCAAAAAAAAGGTTCCGTCAAAATCATGACGCTCAAAGTGCGTTCTCGTGCATCTACGGGAAGGGCGCATCCGCACAACTATTAAAGTTCGCAAGGGATACAGTGGTATCCATCAGGATACGGGCACGCACACCTTCCGCAGGTTTGTCACGCACGACAAATGTACTGACGCCCAATCAGTCCTGCTAGTTCACCGAAACATGGCAGCCGCACATACAGAAAGTGTTATCTCCAGACCAAACGTTGGTATTATCTAAATAACCGCGTGCGAAAGCGGTTCCCCATCTTGCGCGGTGAAGGAAACTCTCGGAGACGTTTCCAATCTCCCACAAGACGCCTCTACTTACATCACGATTAGACGAAGGGGCACCTCCTCGCCGGCGAATTGCGAAAAATATGCTACTTGCTATCAGAAAGGTCACGTCGCATTCAATGGTTCGCCGTTGGGTTGGGTATCCAAACCACGACGGTGTCGATTTGATGGTGGTATTTTCCAAATTTTTTCATTCACCACCTTCGTGACCCGTTGTAATGAAAGTGATTTGAACCACAAAAAAAGTACCGTAGAGATTAGCAAGGTAGAACCTAACCGCGCCTGGTATTGACAGTCAGCGGATTTCATCGCGTCGCTCCGTCAGCATGGCTGCTACCACTGGATGCCATTCAGTCCACATGTGCGTGGTATAGTGCAAATTCCAGAGATTCCAGCAGGTCTGCAAAATGACATCCTTCTTCTTGTGTGGTTTAGCCTATCGTGAATGGTCACAAAGAAGTTACGACTTTCATGGAGTTTCAGCGTTCTAATGGCACGCCACGAATTCTCTCGTTTGCTTCTACAAGGCGGTCCTACTGTGCTGTGTCAGAGGTTCTTACCAAACACCACAATTGGAACTGGCTCAACCAAATGTGAACAATGGGCGATCGTCTCTCCCATCAACGACCAATTCATCACTTGTTGAGCCACCTCTTCTTTTTTTCCACGGAAATTGAACATCGCGCAGGGCCAGGCAAGGTATGAGCCACACAACCTGACACTCTCAGACAGGTGCTGTTGTAGGTTTAATGCTCATACAAAAGTTCAAATTACCGCATGGCATTCAAGAGACCGAACCGCATTTAAGAGAGGGCGGAAGGAGGTATCAACCCCGTTTCGACTGCTCCATTGAATGGTCGAAGAAATTTTTTGTCATTCTTGCGAACAAGGAAGCAAGTCCACTGACTTAGCCTACAGCGTTTTGCGTTTTGCAAGAACGTTATGCGGGGCGGGCCATCTCTGCCAGTGCATCCGCATCCACATCACCCCACATCACCCAAAGGAAAACGGACAAAAGAGCTCAGAAGCAGATCGAGGATGGGATGGGGTACCCGCATCATAGTGGGCAACTGCTGCTCACTTTGCATTTCCTCAAGTATCGTCCTCCGCATCATCGCAAATTTTTCGACTACCTTGCTGATGCAGCATCCATCCAAAATACACAACTGCCAACAAACTTTGCTAAGACGCTCCGTTCCCTATCCAAATCAACTGAAAAAAACGTTGCTTCCACGCGCAGTCAGCCCCAAGCTTGGATATCCACCGGGTTGGCTGGATACCCTCTCGGTTCGTTTGCCCACAAGACCCTTGCAACAAAACGTACGCAGCTGGTGCTTCGATCTGTCACATGCACAGGTCCCACCGAGATTCGAACTCCGGTCGCCAGATTTCTATCATGCTACTGCAGCCGTTGTTCAAAGTCTGGAGTGATGACCAGCTACACTATGGAACCTTTACATTGGGGGTACACACCCCGCCCGCCCACACCACGGTCCCTTCGCTTTTTTGCATTTATTTTTGCCCGCAGTACAAGATGCTGAAGGGCCAAGCAAAGCGGGCAACATCAGGGTCCAAACTCGAAACATAACTTGGTTTGTACGGTGTCCAAGTCCAAGGCATGTCCACAAAGGGACGTCCGCAGGTCAAGCGTTTCGAAGTTCTGTAAAAAGGATAGCATGCCCCATATTTCGTTCAAAACCCTTCCTGCTTTCCGCCAGCTTTAGCGTGAAATGAATGAAGTGACGAATTAATGTAATGAGCGCGTGAATTGCACTGCCGCCAGCAACGCATTTCACCCATTGATTGCCTCCGTCCGGAGTGAGTTGCCCGACGATAGGTCTGGGACATCCCTGGTGGTTGGCGGCTTCAATTCTAGACGGACCCATATGGGACGCTTTCGGAGGCTAGTAGCACGCCAACGTAATAAAAATCATTAACAAGGCCATTTTTTTTCTTTCGTTCGTTTTGACGGAAACTGCAGGGCTCGCTTACGGAGGAGGTTCCACCCCAGATCCTCATATTTAGTGCGTACAAGCAGCATAACCTGCATACACGTATCGTTGCTGGTCTCCCGAAACCGTCTTGACCCATAACCGTTGTTTCGGTGTCTCCCGCTGGCGTTTGCTTTTTTTTTTCCGTGGTACATTTTCCCGGAGTCCGTCACTATTCCACGCGATCCAAAGCACTAGACGAGGTAGAGAGAGCTGAGCCGTCCTATGTCGTTCCATGCCTGTATTCCAGTTTCACGCCACCCCAACCCGGCAAAAAATTCCTCGGAATGTGCTTCTTGGGGCTCACGCTGCGACCAGGAAGGAACCCGAAGGACGGGCAGCAACATGGTAGGCTATTCAATTACGCAAAGTCCTACGTGTTGTTTGCCGAGGTGTGGTAGCCTGTGGTGCGCTCACACAAACTTGCTGGGTATCCCCCCTTCATTTAAAGGAAATCAATAAGTCGGAGAACCCTCTCGTTGTTACCTATCGCACGTCTATGAAACGTGCGCCCTACCCCGCCTATGTAACCGTTGATAATAGAACGAGAATTGGGCCTGGAGGTTGGGTATCCAACTCCGTTCCGTCCTCCGTGATCGTTCCCAGGTTTTTTTGGGGTTCGGACGCGCACTGAATGATTCCCCCACCTGTCATTACGCGCACTGGAATCTCTGCACCTGGCATTCCCCATTACTGCCATCTATCACCTCGACCGGATCGCATCCTCCGTGTGTAAGTGCTGTTGGTGGTAAGTCCGCAACGGTTTGCCTCTACGTTATTCCACCCGACTGTGAGCGGTTCCAGAAATCCCATCAGCCGCGCTTGCAAGCCAGTTGTTATGGGACTTCTTTGTCGCAGCCGAGTTGTGGCGGGTGATAACCTCACTGACAAACGAGGGCGATGCACCAGCAATCAACGCTTGCTCATACACGGGTCGCACCATTCTGTTTGTTGACAAACAACGCGTACTTAGAGAAGATGATACAGTTGAACTGATGCCTGGCAGCCTACGAATCCGGGCACTCGTGCCTTGAAGATCGTAATCGACCAATGCTCCGTTTAATTTTTTTGTCATCAGGATACCGCTTCGAAGATAAGGTATCCATCGTAACCGAAAAAGCACCCACTTCGCAAACATTTATTGTCCCTCCCTCTTTTCAAAATGTATTTCAAGGGAGCGTGAAAAAAATCTACAATTCAGAGAAATGTTTCCTCAGGCCAGCGAAACCGGCTGGGAGCGTTGTAGTGCCAGGGCAAGCAAATGGGTTCCACTCTGCGCAGTCGACGCAGAAGGCTGAGCTGTTGGCAATAAAATCAGAAGAAACGGCCAAAGAAATGGCCTTCATGGTAAGCCAAAAATGTTTAGCGCACCATCCGTCTCGGTGAATAAAATAGTCGGCGTGTTGCTCCAAGTATCACGATATCATGGTTTTCAGCAATTTGACCGTCCTTGAGGGTTCCTGTTTCCGGAAAACCCCAATAAACAAAAGAAATGGACAGGACAGTACAGAGGAGGAAGAGGCACATTGACAATCGCATGGTTTGCATCGCTTGTTGTTGCTAATACCGCGTCGTGAAAGAAGACCACGGTTACTGGCAAAAGAAACCAATATTAGCGACGTAAAAAGAAGACCACCGTTACTGGTAAGAGAAACCAAAAAGTTACAGCACGCAGTATTCCCGTGTGGTCCCCCAGCACAGTACTGACTGCGCCATCACCAGCTTAACTTCGGAGATCGGACGGGATTAACTTCGGAGATCGGACGGGATCCGGTGTATTCTGGTGTGTGTGGCCGTAACTGGAATAAAGATGTTGTGAAAAATACTTATACAATGGACGCTTCGGTATCCCAAGTCAGGCACATATTGCTCATCCGTGCTTCTCTTTCAGCGTGTCCATCGTTTTTTTTTCGAAACTCCTCGAAAAGGTGAGTATCTATGACGATCTCCTCTTGGTGCAATTCTTAACACTCTGTTCTTGGCGCGGGTTTACCAAAACTTCCAACAAATGCAAAGAAAAACAACCAGTGTTCCTAGCACTCCGGCTGCGCTTGGTTCGGACGCATTCTGAATACCGTAACGGGCATATATAAATTCGATGCGACGGCGCGCATTTTCCGACCTACCGTTGAAACTTCCACTTCAATTTTCAAATCGACGTCAACGGGGGTATTTGACTGCCCACGACTTTGGTTTGACATCAACGATACTAGTCTCAAGGAAGCAGCACGCCTTTTTGAGGCTGGTGACTGGGGGGTTTGGGAGGCCTGCTACCGTACTGGCGAAAAGGTGGAAGCGCACCGTTGTACAAAATTAACTCTGAACCACATGCACCTTGCTCACACCGACATTGCGAGATTGTTCGATATGTGTTCATTGCCATGCGCTGCCACCACCGCTTCCACTGCTACTGATCGCATCATAAACGCACCATCCCGGAGCCCATATCCGCCATCCCTCAGAAACCCACACCCGCCTTCCCGCAATCCACCGCCATCCTTCAGAACCCCACACCCGCCTTCTCGTACTCCACCGCCATCCCTCAGAAACCCGTCTTTACAAGCCTATCCAACTTTCTTTCTTTGATGCCACATAACTGGGCGTGGAGCAGGTCTGAGACAGGAGCTCCACCTTCCTCGCAATCGCCACATCGGAAATCTCCTTGGGTATTTGTTGGTATGGTTTCCCAATCGATAGGCGTCGAAGTGTCTTCGCACCATTTATGAACGCGATGACATCCTCGTTTTTGTAAGGGTACCGTGTGTGCGTAGTGCCAAAGTGGCGGATGTTTGGCAAAAGGGGAACAATGGGGCAAGGGGGCAATTCTGATCGTTGGGGAACTGGATATGTTCGAGGTTCCTTCCCCGGTGTCGCAGAAAGTGGATTATATCTTTCTCTGCAATGGCATTGTTCTCTGCCGCGCCCCGCTCCATGTATCGCAAAATCTGAAGGACCCGTAGGTATGGCCCGGTCGCCAGATACTGGAAGCACCGAGTTGTGGCGATATCGCCGATCCAAAATCTGAGATCCTTCAAATTCAGGCATGATGAAGCAATGGTTCCTATCAGGTCATCTGAGACGTCGATTGTGAGGGAGAGGTAAACAAGTTGTTGCTGGGTGCTGATGAAACGGATAAGGGTATCTGTGACCTTCGTCTTCACAGATTGGAAGGCAAAGTGAACCAAATTCGGACAGTTCTCTGACAAACTCCGTAAAACGCGGCCAAATTGTCGTTTTTGTTGCTCCGTTTCAAGAGAGAGATCCAAGCTCAGGGACTCCAGTTTTGCACCCAACCCCGCCGCGAGCTTGTCCAGCACAATTCCATCGGAAGCAATCCCATCGGAAGACACTGGTATATCAATGGCCAAAGCCCTCAAGTTCCCAAGTCCCACTCGCCACGCTTCGTTTTCCTTCTTTTCATCCAACTCCAAATTCTCCCCCCATGCAACCGGCTCGTCTTTGAGCAGAAAACATTGCAAGGAAATCAAGGTTGGCAGGCTACGGAGTGCCACCAGCAAATTCAATGTGCTGACTTCGTAACCCAAGCACAAAACCCGGATCCCACTGAACATTGGGGTTGCAAATAGCAATCCCAGGTTATCCAGGGACTCACTCGGATCGTCAACTGAAAGATCCCGCACTTTTACCCCCCTTGTCACTTCAAGAGCCCATGGAAACGAAAAGTGGCGCGCCGTAGACGCCAGATCTCTGTGAGAATAATATTTCTTCCACAACTGCCTCCATGAGATGCGTCGCCATTCCCTATTGACAGAGCTGCAAGCTAACAGCGTGTCCCGTTGCTCATAGGGAATGTTGCGAACGATTAAGTTGAGGATCTCCTGTGGCAAGCGGGAGCGCGCAGAATGCGACACCAGAGCCTGAGGAGCCTGTTGCGGTTGAGGGTGTTCGCTGAGCCAGGCTTCACAAGCGGCCACGGCGGCGCGAGCATCCGTCTCAGACAAGGTTCGCAGATTTGACAGAAGGCGACTGCAAGTGGAGATGATGGCTGCAGCGTCGTTCGTGATAGCGTCGTTCATGATGGTGTCGTTCTTGATGGTGTCGTTCAAATGGTGAAATTCGCTTGATGAAGATACTGTAAGTGGCTACCTAACTACTTATGACCGTAACCGAGTGTAACAGGACCGGAGTACGGTATCCAAAGCGGTCAGGCACATGTTGCTCAAACGGACAGGTATTCGCGGCATTGGAAGGAAGGGGATATGTGCAGTGACGTTCTGCTCATTATTTTCTTGATACAATATGTATCAATGTCGGTTGGGTTTTGATTTGGGTTCAACGAGCAGAAGGGTGCGTGATTTGGTTTCAACGACCAGAAGGGTGCGTACTTTTGAAGCCAGATCGACGCGAGACACGAACAAATCAAGTCGCCGTAGCAGGTCAATCTCAGTTTTGAGAGCTGAACGCAAGGCAAAAAAAATATACCGTGAAGGAAGAAGGCGTTTGATTGCGCGACCTTTGGAAACCGACAACGCCATTGGTTAAGCGTGATTGCTCATGGATACCATTGCGAGAGCTTTCAGAGTGGCAGGAAATCCTCCTCGCTCGGTGGACATCGGCTCTCTGGGGTCGCACCGCATGCTGGGAACAGAATGTGTCCCCCATAGATTTTGAGGGGGCATGACTCCCACGATTTGGAGAAGTCATTGCTCGAGAGCCAACGAAAGTCGCTGTCTTTCTTGTAACGCGCCATTTCGTTCCGGTCAAACGAAGGCAAAGGATCGACCCTCAAGGAAGATGGTGATACCCCTCTTCGTCCAGGAATAAACTCTTTCCCACTTTCTCACACAACTAGTACACCAAACTTGGCGTCATAGTGTGAGACATCGTATTTCACTCTGAGAATTGGAAAAAAAAAGAAGCGACGGTCCACCAAAGGGCGCATCGGTATCCAAACCCGAGCGCCCGACCATACATCCTCTTTTCTTACACATCACCACTTTGTATCAATATAGCTGTCTTGGAGATGTGCGAACGGTTGCAGTGTCTGAATAGGAGGCCGCTTGGGTGACTGTCTATTCGATTTTCATTGTTGCCGGGTGCGTGTGCCTCCAGCGAAGTTTTATTCGATTTGGGGTTCAAGGGATTATTCGATTTGGGGTTACGTCCTGGTTGACGCCCAAAAGATTAGTAAATCAGGACGTGCAAAAGGGGCGAAAAAGGGGAGCGCGGTCTGTGTAAAGGATTCAAAACCAACGCCGCGTAATGATGTTCCCAACGCCTTTAGTCTTGTTGTCAATGCAGGATGCCGAGGGATAGATAATGAAGTCACTGAGCAGTCGCATGGCACAGACCAGGATTTTAGCGTTTCGCTATCGGCCAACGGGTCTTTTTTGTGGAATCACCAGGTGTTTTAGTCTGCCTCGTAGGTAGCCTTACGAGTGGGAAAAAAAGAGGTTGAATTAAGTGGAAGGGTGGAAACTGGGTATCCAAACCGCAGGACTTCCCCGAAATTGCTGCCACATTTCAACTACTGATAGGAAATCGTCCGAGGGCATTGGGAAGAGCTGCGAGAACGCAGAAGCAGTTTCACTGGAAGCGGGGCCCACGACGCCGCATAACCGCGAATGCAGCGGGAATGAACGACGCACATCACAGTCTCAAACCCGGTCACATCAACTTCTTTTGTCCAACGATTTTTTATTTTTTCTCTCTCAAGAACTCTACTGCTACATAAAATTTCATTTCCTGCTTCCCTCTTTCCTGCATTGAATTAAAACTACAATAAAATTTTCATTCTCGGAACCTTCAGATTCACTCGACCAGATCCCCTCCACACACCCACCACACTCCTCACAACGCAATAATAGCATCCACAACATCACACGCCAACGCAGCGTTCCTAGCCTTCCTCGCCTTCCCCACCATCTGGAAACTTCCACACTCGGGCAGCCCGCTGAACCCGAGTTCCGCCAACCACGTCGTCACATTCGCGCCGGCCGCTGACATCGTCATCGCCAGAGACGGGGACCCCACCATGCCTCCGACGGCAGCTATCGGGGTGACGGGCGTCTGCGGTGGAGACGACGAGTAGGATGTGCCCGTCATGACTGGTGAGCCGCCAGCGATGGGTGCGGGTTGTTGGACGCTGCGACGGGGGTTGGAGGATGTTCGATGTACACCTTCGGTCGATGCTGCTCGTGCCGAGGGCAGCGGACGCGACACCATGGTTTTGAGGATGGATTGGACTGCTTCCAATACTTGCGGGGTTTGGCTGGTGGCCAGTACTTGCGTCATACGTGGTAGAAGGGAATCATAGCTGTATTGATATCGAAAGAGAGAAGCAATTAGATTACCGCATCATCCACGTTTTCAAAGCAAAGTACTGAACAGCACATAGAAAACTTACACAAGCGCCAAAACTTCGGGCATAGCCACAGCAGCCTCCGCCAAAAATCCATAAATAAACAACACCTCCGTCTCATACTCGGCATGTTCCAGCATCGTCACCATCAACGACACACTCAACACAGCCGCACACGAATCGTTCATCTCGAACCGATCCAATATCCTCCGGTACTTGTGGGCGTTAGGTACGGTTCCCATCCCGCCCAGTTCCGTCCCGGCAATAGTCGCGCTTCCATCGATCGACTCTGGTCCAGTTCGTCGGGATGTGACGCCAACTCCCAACCCATCCTCTTCGTAGTAATCCAACTCGGGATCCGAGGCGCCGGCGAGCCAGAACAAATCTTCCACGCGCTCAGAAGACGGAAGGAGTGGTAGGATGTATCCAAGCTTATCCCTCCCAACCCGCGCGGAAGAACTGAAAGCAGGCTGCCCATTCTGTCCTTCATGCTGCGCGGCAACCTCCAGCAGTGCAGTCAGAGCATTCATCGTCACAGTCTTTGTCCCAGCGTACTTGACGCCCTTCAACAGAGTAGAAGAAGCCGCGAACGCAAAGTCATTGTGGAAATGAATTCCAACCGCCGCATCCAACTGCGAGGCTACATCGTCGATCGGTTCTCGTGCAGCCATCAAGGCGGCGACCATGCCATCTGCGTCAAAGCATCCTTGACCGTTCAATGTACGCAGAACCTCATGGAGCAACGACACGGCGCTGTGGAAAATAGGTTGATGACCGATTTGGATCAACGCGACCGCGAGCCAGAACATGGGTCGGAGGTAACGAGAGTCTGCGGGTAATCCACCGGTAATGTTGCAGAGCGCCATCACGATGCTGACAATGAGGTGGGATTCATTGTCCTCAAAGAGCGTGAGTGCCCCACGGAGAGCAACCAGGATCTGGTACAAAAGGTCGTCATCCACATCATCACGCGCCAAGCATCCGAGGGCAATGAAAGCTCGTGGTTGGATAGCTGGGTTGTACTGGAAGGCCGTGCTTGCGATAAGGGACATCCATCGAGACTTCCAAGTGCCAGGCAGTTCTGTTTTCGAGAAAGACAACAACGTATGAGCCATCATTTCCCAACAGAAAAACCGGACTCAACACAACTCTGCGTCCCAAAACTTTACCTGCATCAGCAGCCCCATAAGTCATAACATCCAACAAACTATTCACAATCGTCTCCAAATTCGCGAGCGGCATATCCCGTGCAATCTCCCCCTGCAGAGCCTCAGTCGTAAACGAAAACGCCGAACTGCTGGTATTACTCGTCCACCCGCCATCCCGCCCATACTGATGATGCAACATAGAGGACCCGCCCAACCCAAATAATAGACACATTTTCATGTCGGATAACTCCCCGAGGAGGACTTGCAAAGTCGCTAGACTCGTCTGGTCTAGCTTGCCTGCGGTGCAGAGGGCTTGGACCGTGTTGACGACGATACCGTGCACGCTGCTGCGGACGATGGATGTGCCGATGCCGACCAACATGCACACAATGTGGAACAATTCGGGAAGGAATTGTTGCACGTCCAGTTGGTTGTTGAAGGATAGCATGAGTACAAACCGGAGGAGGACCGCAATTTCGTTCCATGCCGGATGATCCACCAGCGTCGGCGCGCAGTGAATGGACGTGGAAGCGATGGCTTTGCGTGAGCGGGTGATGACTTTGCCGGCCACAAAGCACATGTTTTTGCTCGCCAGCGTTACCGCAGTGTTGGCGAGCACTTCGGTTTGCTGCGACCCCATGCCCTGCGAGACTGCGGTTTGAATGAAGCAATCCAGCACGATGGGCATAATCTCCTCTACGTCCGCGATGTACTGCCAGCACTTGGACTGGAGCACTGGGAACATCTAAAATGCAAAACCAATTTCATTGGCCCGTTTCTCAATCCACAAAACCACAAGGAAGAAAGAACATACCTCATGCTCCTTAACAGTAGCATCAATCATCAACTTGACAATCTCCCGTAACTTGCCACCCTGTTCATCCCCACTCACAACCCCCGGCTGCGTATCAAAAGGCACCGCAGCGATACCACCGGGTTTCGCGTAGGACGCAAGGTTAGGCAACCACGGCACCATATACTCGAGACAAAAATGTTTCAAATCTTTGCTCGATTTCTGGAACCCGATGCTGGCTTCCAAAAGGAATTCTAGCGTGAGGTTGGGTTTGGTTTCCGCGATGCGTCGGCTGAGTTCGACCACAAAGGTTTGGTTGTTGGGCGGAATGCACAAGCCTGAAAGATTTGAAGGCATAACGTGTCAAGAGAGTTTTCATGACACCAGTTGTCCCAAGACCAAACCCCCACACTCACCTCCAGCACCCAACAACCGACTCGCAACATCAAAATCAAAACTACTACTCAACGCACAACACAAATTATAACTCGCCAACCTCAAATTCGCATCCTCACTCCCCAAATTCAACAACGCCATATTCAACAACGTGCCAGGTACATCGCTCGGCCTCAGGTGGCGTTGATCAGCCAACACCGTCGCAGTGGTAGGTTCCGCCGGTTTCGTCAACCGCGAACGCGCTTTGGCGGACCGGATAGCTTGCGCAATCATCTCCCTCCGCGGGCTAGACAGCGTGATACTCGTGATGGCCGTGTTGGACCCGCCACCGGCCGAGGGTGGCTGCATGCCAATGTAGGACGCGTTGACTTTTTCAGAGTACCGGATGACGAGTTCCGTGTCGTCCGGGCGACCGGGGAGAACGACCTCGTCGATTTCAGACACGTGGAAAATGTCGTTGAGGATCGTGGGGTACCCCAAAATATCCTGCTTCTTGGTCGCGGCGATTTGGACCGTTTCGGGCGTCATGCGGATCACGACGGGGATGTGTTGACGGTACGCCACCACACGCGTGGCGGGTTGGAACACGTTTGTGATTTCCCGCTCCAACGCAACGGTACTCTTGGGCAATCTCTGCTCAGACGCGCCAATATGCTCCTGGAACTCGGTCAAACTCGACATGAACAAGGTACGTCTCGAGAATTTGCCACCGAAGATGCGGGAAGCGCGTTTCGCGTACTTTTTCAACGCAGTGTTGGCGTTGAAGACAATCACCGTGTGCAGGTTATGAACGGCATCGAACGGAACGAGCTTTTCAAACCGCTGCAACCATCCCAACTGCCACTCGTTTTCGGCCGAGAATTGCGTCACATCCAGCACGAAATCGTAGGGTCGCGTGATGACAGACTTCATCGTGAGCATGATAAAGTAAATCACCAGCTCCATATCCATGGATTCGGGAAGAACCCGTCGCGCAATGTAGTAAAGCACGGGACGACCACCCTAAAGCACAAACCCAAACCAAGTCAACAACTCCGGTCCAAACTCACCACTATCCACCCAAAAAAAAGCGACTCACCCGACTCACACCCCCCTCAAAGAAACACTCCTTCTCCTTCAACTCCTCCACAAAACTAGCCGCACCAGCCTTCTTCTCCACCCGACTCATAAACTCCACAAAAACGCGGCTGGCAGCAGCACCTTTCCCCCTCGCACCGGCTGCGGACGCTCCAAACCCGCCAGACGACGACCCACTCCCATCGCCCATACGACCCATGGCCATCTCCAACCGCGACACGTCGGGCGCGGGACCTAACCGCGCCAACAAGGTCGCCAACTCGGAAAAGGCCGAGAAGGGTTCAGCGGTCGGTGTTGGTGCGGTATTGTCGGTGGTACCGTTGGGTTCTTCGCCTCCCTCCGTTGCCACGGTGGCAGGGACGGGAGTAGGAGGCGGGGCTTGCCATCGTTCAATCTTGTCGAGGTTGAGGGCGAGGTGCCGGTGCAACCGCATGATATCCAGTTCATCCACGATGCGGGTTTCGGGGCGGAGCGTATCGGTGTTTGGATCGTACGGTTGTGGTGTCTACCATAACAATTTAAGTCAGTACCACCTCACCCCCCAGTGAAAGAGACGAGAAAAAAACTCACCGAAACATCCCTCAAAAACCCATGCACCCTCGCATAATTATCCCGTAACACATCATTCAAACTCGCCATATAATTCTCCTTGATCCCAAACAACACATTATTCGCCAAATTCTGGATGACTTTTGTCGTCAACACCAACCCACGCCGCAACTGCGTACTCTCGATCGGCTGCTTGACCAGATCGTGGCTTTCAGGTGACACGATGGCAGGACAAAAGAAACGGAGGAACAGGAACCCGCCCACAGCCGTCATACGCGCACTCTGGAACTTGGCGCCCACGACGCGCGCGATGATGCAGCAGGCGTCGCGGAGGGGTTTGGGGACGTGCGCGACGTTGCCGAGGATAGAGTCGAGGAAGCCCTGGGCGACCATTTTGACGTTGCGGAGGTTGGTTTCGGCGTCTTCGTGGGGGGACATGTGGATAGGGTTAATCTCGAAACTCATGGGGCGTTCCATGAGTTCGTCGACGAGGGGTTGGATGGTCAGTCGGAGGTACTCTTGCCCTTGCTGACGTGCGTACACTGTCAACAGTCGCGTCGCCATACTGTTGCGCCGGAACAGATTCGTCGGCGCATCTAAAATACAAAATACAAAACCTGTCAACCACGCACCAAAAACCCACAACCCCAGAAGAAAAGAAACCATAACATACCAGTACTAGCAACCTCCCTCTCCACAACCTTAGTAAGCAACTCCAACGCCCGTCCCCTCCCTTCAAAAACATGCACAAGCACACTCGCAATCTCATCCACATCCCCGACCGGCGCCACATCACACAACCCAAGCGCCGCAACACTCATGCCCCTGCCGGTGACAAACTCCACAAACTTCTCGTACCGCTCATGAACACCTTGATGCTCATCGCCCAACCCGGCGAAGGCTTCGACGGCGCCCATACCCAAAACGTTGGTGAGGACTTGCATGAACGCTGCGCGGGTTTTGGGGTCGTCGTGGTACCCCATGGGAAGAGAGTATCGGAGCCCAATGTCGATGTTGGCGGAGAGGAGGTTGGAGAGGGCGAGGATGGTGTATTCTTTGAGGGGGCTGAGGTGTTGGGTGGTTTCTTTGGATTTTCCGAGGAGGCTGGCGAGGTCCGAGTTGATGAGGGAGCCGGATGTGGCGTTGCTGCCGGGTTCCATGCTCTGGCAAGGGGGAAAAGTCAATCTCACAATCCCCACCCTCTCCTACACTTCCCACAACCACTCACCTCCAACAACCGACACTTCTGCAACACCTTCAAAAAGAAACTCAAATACTTCATAAACATCCTACTCTTCGCCTCGACCGCCGCATTCGAGCACTCGGCTTTATTATCCGTTGCGTTCGCACTGGTGCCTTCAGCCTTGTTGGCCCCATCCGCATTGACCATCAACGGCAACCCGCTCAAAAGCGAGACAATGGCTTTCATGCACGCCAAGTCTAAATCGCGGTGCAGTTTTTGGTTCTTGGAGGAGCAGATGATTTGTTCTTCGGGTGTGAGCGAGTCGGAGGAGTTCTGTATCATTTCCACAAAAAAAAATCACACACTTAGCACTTCCACACACGAAAAAAAGTGCCCAAACATCCACTCACCGACGAAAACTCAGTAGTCCACTCCACAATCCCCTCCAACACCCGATTCCTAAACTTCATCTCCTGCCTCAACCCCACCAACTCCTTCTTGGCAACCACAACCTCCACAAGCTGACACAACCGTACTTTAATCCTTAACGCCACGCCAGACTGCGTCGGCAAGGTACCCAACCGGTTCAAGTAGCGGACAAAGACGAGGATCAGGGTGGGGAAGTCTAACGTGAATGGTGGGGAGGGGTTGGGTGTATCGCTGCCTGCTCCTGCAGCGCCGGAGGTGGTGGTGGTGGACGAGTGGTAGACTTCGTCGGCGCGGTCGAGGATGAGTTTGAGGACGGAGATGGTGTTTTCGACAAAAAGGGTGTTGCGGTCTGTGCAGGTGGCTTCGCCGGTTAAGGTGTCAAAGAAGCGGGTGACGACTTTTTCGAATTGCGTGAACAGGATACCTAAAACAAATGGGTTAATCACGTTTTGACTCTGCATCCCACAAACACGCAGTCCACCGCAACTCACCATACAACCCCAAATTCATCTCACCCCCCAAAAACTCCTTCGCCGCCTCCCTCACCACCACATTATCACACTGCATCAACTCCATCAACTCAACAACAAACCGCTCCACAGTCGCCCGGGCATGACTATACGAATTCATCAACTGCGACCCCACAACCCCGTTCCACCCTTGCGGCACCACATCCCCATCCTGCGACCCAAAACTCGTAGACGTACGGCGACTCAACGTGGCTTGCGGGATTTGCGGGGGTGCGTCTTTACCGGAACTCGCGAATGAGGAAGCGTGGAGGCAGACTCCACCCAGAGCGCAGAGGAAACCAGTGTAATTCGCCCACTCGCCTTTATCTTCCAAAAAGGCTTGACGGGGTTTATCGTTCTCATCGGGCAATTTCGCGGCGGCGACACCACCAATGGGACCACCGTACCCACGCGTCGACACGGCGGCGCTGAGACCCCTCCACCGTCTGTACACTTCCTCCCACGCGCCCATGTTTCCCGCAGAAGGTACGACAATGTTCCTCAACACTTTACGAATCCGTTTCTGTTGCGCTTTTTGGCCCGTTACGAGTGCACCACCGGGCGCCGCACCGCCGGGTCCCGTATCAAACAAAGCACGCAAATCACGGTACACCCCGATATTATCCACAACCGGCAGGGACGTATCCCTCGGTGCCGACCCGGTAGGCGACGTAGGCGTACTCACATCCGTCCCAACACTCTCGGAAACACCGGTACTCCTCAACGTAGCACTGGACATGAAACTCCGGTCCTCATCTTCCATTCCAGGACCTTCGTACCTCGTCCCAGCCTCGCCTGTAATCTCCGCCTCGTCAACAAGCAACCCAAGACACCGCGCAGCAGTGGCACTAATCTCGACGTCCGCCGAACACACGAAAACAAGCAACGCGACTTCCATCGCGACGCTCGCGGCGAACCTGTCAGGGACCTGTGACCCCCACAGAGCCGCCTCCCCACCCGCACGGTTACGTAGAAACTCGTTCCGGCGTATCAAAAGCTCCTTGATCAAATTCAACAAATCGCGGGCGACAGACACGGCACCAGCGAAATCCAACAAATCCGCGCGGAGTTCGAGGACGAGACGGCTGACACTCATCATCACTTGGCTGCTGAGGCGCCAATAAATTTTCATGCTGGATTCCGTGGGGTGGTACGTGTCGTCCGTGTAGGGTTTGGCCCATTCGGGGCGGGTGCCGTCCCAGCATGGCACGAATTGGGGTTCGAGGAGGCGGAGGAGCGTCTTCCAGGCGGCGGAACGGATGGAGGCTGAGGGGTCCAGAAGGCAGTTTGTGATGCCGTTGAACAAGGCCCGGAGCTCATCGGGGTTGATGACAGTAGCATCTTTCTGTAAAAATCAAAAGCAATCCGCCAATCAACATTCACCTCCGTCAATACCCCGACACCCAAACACACGACGCCAACCAACTCACAGCAATAGCAAGCAAAGGACACTTGCACCACGTCTTCAAAATAGTGCACACAATCTCTAACCGCTCATTGGCTTCCTCCACCTGCGCTCTTCGCTTTTTCTCCACCTGCGACAGGAACACAGCGCGTTTGCCTTTCTGGTCTTGAAGCCGCTCACGGTTGAGATTGTCCTAAAAATAAAAACTAACGTCAACCCAACCCCGTACAAACCACCACCTCCGCGGCGAAAAAAACACCACCCAACAAACATACCAAAAACAACTGCCTCAACTGCCCCCCCAAACTCGCATCAATCGTCGGATTCCACGGCAACGGCTGATCCTCATTCACGATGGCCCAACACGCTTTCGCCAGCACAACCTTGTACACCGCCGGCGCATTCACATCCGACACGAGCGGAACGACGCCGCGTAACGTGGTCCACGGGTTCAATTTGTACAGGGCTGTAAGGCACTCGGTGAGCAAGCGTTGGTCGACGAGGAAGGAGGAGTCTTCGGTGGTGGGGGTGGAGAGTTGAACGGGTTTGGAGAGGTCAAAGAGTTTTTCCTGTGGTGTGGCAAAAGCGTGTGAGGACACACAACATAAAAAAGAAGAAAAACACAATACCCGACCGAAACGTTTCCCTACCTTCAAATCCGCCTCAATCCCCGGCACAAGAGCCCTCAAACTCCCACCCTCCACCCGTCCAACCCACGTAGCAGCCTTACAAATCTCAATATAACACACGACAGACACATCCCACAATTTAGTCCTTATACTCTTCTTCAACCCATCCACAAACGCCGCCTTCTTCGCCAACGCCAAATTCAACGTCTTCAATTTCTCCGGCGCATTAACAATACTCAGCAGAATATCCGGGCACAGAATCAAAAGAGTGGTTTGGACGGGCCAAAACAGGACTTTACGACGTGAGGATTCGGAAGCGGACCCGAAAATGTCGAAGAGGGTGTCGGGGTTGCCTTCGAGTTTTTTGCCGCTTTGGCAGAGGACTAGGAATTCCACGGGGAAGACTTCGATCCAGTTCCAGATGGCGCGGCGGAGGACTATTGCTGTTAGGAATTGGGCGCGTTTGCCGAAGGATTTTGAGATGTGGGATAGTTCTGTTTATTTGTGAATTGAAAGAAGAGGGTGAGCGGGAAATTGCATGGCCAAGAAGATGTGCCACAAGGGCAAGCGTCCACCCAAAAAGCGAAACAACGTCCTTGTCACACGCTACCCACCAGCAATAACCATCGACAACCTCGTCCGATTCAAACAACACCACTCCAAAAACCTCAACTCGGTCAAATCCCCACCCTCGCGATCCGCAGTCTGCAAATCACCGTTCCCCTGCCCCATCAAATTCCCAAGCTGCGCCAAATACGCCAACCGCATCTTGATTTTATGGAACACGGCACCCCAGTTGGATGCAGAGAGGTAAAACAGGATACGGCCCGCGGCACGGTGGATCTCGGACGTCATGTCGACGTGTTCGTTGAATTTGATGCTTAGGGAGGGGTGGGAGACCAAGTGAGCCAGCTCGGAGGGGTTGGGAAGGGAAGAGCCAAATTCAACGTGGCCGGCTCCTGGGGCTGAGAAGATGGAGAAGTTGTGGTTGATGGTGTCGGTATTGATGAGGGCGGCCGAGGTTAGGAAAAAGCGGGTGACAATGTTCAGTATGAACTTTGCCAAGGCGTCTTCCAAGGGTGGAGGATCAACAAAGGCGGACATGGGAGCGGGAGGGGAGAGGTGGGCCTGGCTGGCTGCAGAGGTCATGAATGATAGGCGATGCTGGTCACCCGAAGATTGGCCATAAGCAGCGTTCATTGAGCGTGCGGAAGCACGGCGAGCAAGGCTCGGTGGAACGTCAGTTACGTGTGGGGATGGATAAGGAGGAGGAGAAGGGGATCGGCTTCCAAAAGAGTCGGTTTCGCCGGTTGAGCTTCGGGGAACCGCCGACATGCTCACGCCGCGAGCCGAGCGGGACGACGGCTGCGCTGCCGAGTTGGCAGTGATCGCGCGACCCAGCGTCGAAGTCTCAATGGGTCTACCGTTCATGGAATGGACCGACTCTGATTTTGATCCGGAGCTCGGGGTGCGCCGAAGAGCAGTGGAGGTGGTTTCGCTAGCAGCGTCCCGCTGACATTGCAAATGGTAGGCTAAACAATTTCCCAACAGACGAAGGACAAATAATTGGGACTGCAGGAGATCCGAAGAGTACGTAGGATCCTCATTTACCCAGGTTAGAGTCTATATGGAATTGCGAGCAAGTGGTTTAATAGGGATGAAAATCCTGGGGTGTCAAAGGTCCACCATAGGTCTATCAAAGCCCAGAGGGCGCCAGTGACACTCATGCTCCTCCGGCCCATTTCCAGTCCCCCTCAGACGAAATAATAGGGATCTTCGTACTAACCGCCTTTGATATCCCATCCAATATGCTCGTCAAGGCACTCGCAATTTCCCTGAACCTCCACTGGGACAATTCAATGATGGTGGCAACATTTTGTTTGAACAGCGAGTCTGTTTCAAGGAAGGTAAGGGGAAGGCCAGAATTGACAGGGAGCTGAGAGTAGCGGAGTTGTTGGAGGACAACGTGATCAGCGGCGAATGACAATGTAAAGGCCGTCTTCAGACAGAGAGTATATACCTTTTCGCTGACTCTAGTAATGAGGGACACCAACAGCTTTGCGTCTGACGCAGTTGCCATTGTGTGTGTGTTTGTGTGGGTGTTGAAGTAACTTTGCGACCTGTTCCAGCCAGGTACAAACAAGGTTTGGCAGGTTACTTTTGCAAGGACAGTTAGTTATAAGATAGAAGTGGGCGGGTATTTCCCAGATCCGACCCCCCGTAGTGTCCAGTCTATGAGTAATAATAGGGTCTGTCTAATGCGGGGGAGAATCAGAAGGAAGTTGGAAGTGGGGAGAAGGAACGAACAGACCGAAATGGGGGGCGACTTTGGAGGCTTGTTTCACAACGTGGTCAAATCGGGTTATATGATCATTCCATGTAGATGCTTCTATTTGGATACCCACCCCCGCGTTTCATATGTGCAGCTCCCATTTCAAAGTCCCCGTCTCGAGAAGGCATAAGGGCCTCTAAGAGCCATTGGTTGGGCTGCTTTGATATGCACACTCTTGTTAAGTAAATGATACCGGTGCCAAAAAGACGGCGAGCATTCAGGATGGGCTGGATACCCCTCCCCCATCTGAGTAGCGGCCATAGCATCTTCAATTAACGCGCAATCTATTTGAACCTGGGGTCATTACCCGGTGTCGTTTCTGGGAAGGCGTGACTGGTTCGGAAGTTGGGTCAGGGGAGTCGGGGTGCAACAGGAAGTTAGAGCATCGATCCTCCTTTTCGCGCGATCCGCTCTTCAAGCGGTCCAGAAAAAAAGAAGGGCAGACGTGTTCGACCTCAGTCTATTGGACTCGACAGGGCCCGGTTTTTGATTAAATCATACGTCCAAATTCACTCCCCGCGATGAGCTTTTTAGGACAGTGAGGAGAGCTGGTCTGAAATCTTCGGCCGGCAGATCCCGTTTTCCGCCTGCGCGTCACTTCGCCGGATTTCACAAATGCTGAAGAGACATAAGTAAGCGATCTCGAATGATTCATTTTTTTTGAGCGGGCACCCCTCTTTCTCGCCAAAGGAAAAAAAGGGCTGTTCATTGAGGTACTGGGATACCCTCGCAGTATTGAAACAGGATGAGGTATATACTGTTTGCATCCGACTCCTCAGATAACCAAAGTATATTGCATAGGAGATTTAGCGGGTGCGCGTGATCGTTCTCTTAGTTCAACCACATGCAGGAAAAAAGACTTGAGAAAAAAGAAAACTCGCCTAGTACCAGTTACTTAGCTCCAATTGGTTTTGGATGGCCACCCGGGAGCTTCGGAGGACATGCAACGACAGGCACTGGCATCGGTAAACAATGCAGTTGCGATCTTGGAAAACCGAGGGGGGTAAAACCGAGTTTGTTTCTGTCCATAAGGAAAAAAAGATGGCACCGGGAACATGGCCGGAAGAGAGTTTGATTCCGCTCGCACGGTGCACCAACTTTTCTCTGTCGTTGTTCCGTCCCATGCCACCGCAGTCTATATTTGCACACAAGAGTTTGAAGCCAACGACCTTTGAAACCCTCACCGTCCCAATTGACCTTTTATCGGGGCTCTTCCGAGTAAAGCGAGAAACAATTGGCATGATTTCCAATTATATTGGTTCGCCTGCTCTACCACCACGCACAGTTCGTTTGCGTGTTCATAGACGTGCGAGCATCCATGGTATCAAACTGCGAGGCCAAAAAAAGCGATACGATAACTGCCTGTACACAGACGACTATCCGGATACCCATCCGGCACCCCGACAACTTTATATCATCGGATACCCCCCACAACCTGGCAAAAAGACCCTCCCGCACAAACGCTAGCGTCTCTATTCTAACTCTAACAAAAACGCGTTTCGTCCTAATACTCAAAACTTACCCTTCTTTCACGGAAATCATGGCAGAAATACACTCTCGCCCATCCCGCCAATCCCGCGCATCCCTCCCTCCCATGACAAACATACAAACATACGAAGCGGTTCTTACAATCAAATTGCGTAAAAAGTACCGAGCGCCAAAAGAAACCTAACTTATCAAGAAGCAACACGCACGCAAAGACGGGATACGTGGGTATCCGCATATCCGAATATGGCATTACGTCAGGCTATACCCCCCCTCCTTTTCGAAAGCGCGGAATTGTGAACACGCGCGGACTGTCACGTGATTATCTGGACATGACGTCATGGTGTTTCGGACAAACAAAGAATGGGTATCCGACGCGTCTTTGACCAACCGACGATGTTTATCTACTTTCAGTTCATTTCATCACACACGCTACGTGTTGCATCTATTGCATACCATCAGGTTTCGCGCAAGATACCAGTAAAAAACTCCTCCTTCGATATTCAGAACGTTTTTTTTGTATTGTGTGGACCGCAACACGGTCATGAAATGGCTCATAGCGCACGTTTCTGATGCAAGTAAATAGCACCCACGCAGATTGATAGTATTAAGACCACGACTCGAAGCGGGTTCGGGCGTGCGTCGTGCGGGGTAATACGTTGCAATTTTTTTTACTTCATTCATTTTGCCGGGAGAAGGGAACGGTCGCAGGGCTCGTCACGGATTCCTCCCCACATCCACACGTTTGTGTACGAGCTGCAAAAGTTTACCCCACCTCTCGTTGCTGTCTGACACATTGAAGACCTCAAACGTCGTTTCGTGTCGTAGTTTCTCGGGCTTATTCTTTTTTCGGTGGTACGTTTTCCGGCCGTCACGTTTTGCTCCACTCATCCCCAGTAGATCAGACTTCGCGGACATACATACAAACGCATTAAATACGAACGACGCTAATGAATCCTTTTCTGGCCGAAACGGTGGGTTTTTGGCATAGTGCGGACCGCGACACATAGTAAAACGGCCATATGGATGCTTGCTGATGCTAATATCCCCACGCGGATTTATAGTATATACTGTAAGGGCGACTGGACATCAGGAACCGAATTCTGTCCTGTGTCGCTTGTATTTGGCGGGTCCGATTTTTTTCTTTTCGTTCGTTTTGGTGGACAACCGAAGACGGGCAATAGTTGCCTCATCACGGACGGCCTCGCACAATTTCACACGTTTAGCGCGTACGAGCTGCAAACGCTTCAGGCACGGTTGCTGCTCGTCTGACACCGTTAAGACCCACAACGTCGTTTCGTGTCGTACCCTTCCGATCCCCTAATTCTTTTTTATCGTACATTTTTCCGGGCGTCCATCACTCAGAAGGGATACCCGGGTCCCCTTTCCTCTTGCATTACTATCTGCCCTCGGACGTGTGTATTTGTATGCAAATGGAACTCCTTTCGGAATACAGCATTCGGGGTGAAGCTAGAAACGTGCGCGTGAGGCCCATCATCCTCTTTACGTTGACAAAGGTTCCTGGCATGCGTCATGTGCCTGGCGGATACGATTGTTTTGTTCCGTTCGGACGTGAAACGGGCTCATACCGACAAATTCCTCCTAAATTTCGCGACCGTGGGGGTTCATTTGGTGGGTACAATTACCTTTCTGTTTTCGTTCGTCTTGGAGGGAAGGATATGTCCAGAGAGTGCTTCCTCCCATCTCCTGCTTCATTGTCAGCAGCATCGCAGTTGTGTTGCCATTCACTGAAGCAGTCTGGTCTTGCGCAAACCACCCTTCGCGGTGGCCGATGTCAATGTTGCAGGAAAGTACAAGACCCACTTATAATCGTACCCGGAAAACTAATGGGACCGAAAGTGCAATTTTGACCCAATGGAACCGTTTTCACGTTTATAATCCAGAGATGGGTCCCTTTTGCATGCCTTCCAAGGGAAGTGCGGAAATTACCGTGGTCGGCAAAGATCTGAGCCGTCACCAATTGTTTCCACTCCCATGTGTTTGTGCTTGTGTAAGGCAGGTAGAAGACTCATCGAACAACCCTTTTTGGGGTATGAGATATTCTCCACAAAAAAAAGTGAAACGGCTGTTTGCAAGGCACGAGGTACCCCACGTCATTTGGTGGGGAGAGACCATAAACACTTTTGACCTTCATGGATGTGCTGTGCCCTGAGCTCGTTCAACGTGATAGCTTCCATCCAAAACGTATTTCGGCCAACGAACTTTGCAAAGACGATGCGTTTCATGTCTGAATCAGCTGAAAAAACAAGGTGGTCGGCCCGAGGTCAGCCAGCCCAGTTCTCCTCAGAAACTTACGCCGCCCACGCAATGCACCCCATTGATCGCCTCAGTGAGTTGCCCGGTGATGGGTTTTGGGACGTCCCTGATGGTTGGCGGCTTCAACACAGTTGTAAACTGAACCATAGGGGATGCTTTCGGATCGTAGCATACCCGCGTATTAATCATCATATGTTAAACGGCCGGTTTTTTTTCTTTCATTCGTTTTGACGGGCAAACTGCAGTGTGCAGAATGAATGTTATGTTTTTCTGGAACAGTTTAGTGGGGTCGGAAGGTTTGGACGGCCAGACCAACTGGTGGCAGCAAAAAAAAAGTCGCCGACTCCCAAGCTCATCGGATGCCTTTTCTTGTGTACTTTCGAGCCAGCAGAAGGGTAAATGTGCCTCGCATCGGCGAAGATGGCATTTTGAGCCTTCCGAAATACAGCAATTGGAAATAACGAAACGGGATGGGTTAGAGATACCTATACTGGCAAGTTAGGCCGTGCGCGCTAGGGGGGATGTAAATCTTCATGGGAAGACAGATAACCGGATACAGCAAGTATGGAGACGCATAGGCTGTCCTCAGGCTTTCGTGGTCGAGTCTGAGCGCAGTAAGGTAAATAATCGGAGGAGTTTTTTTTTGTGGTGTTCCATCGTTCGCGGTAGGACGATTTGAAAGGCGGTACAAACATTGTTGGCAGAGTCCCATTCTTTGTGCCATAGTAAGTGCCGGGATGACGCCTGCGGGTACTTGTTCCGTGCACTTTCGAGGTCCTTTTTTCTCGTGATGGACGTACGATTTTCCCGTGGAACCGGACGGTTATCACCATTTCAGCTATGCCGAGAGAATATGTAGAGATATTGCGGCCAAAGCTGGTGGATACCAGCACGGTTCGACTTTCCAATTGCGTTTGGAAGTAGTTGACACTGGAGCTCCCATTCACCCATTCTACCTTTTTTTGAAGGTTCCGTACTTCATGGAATGTAAAGACAGCACAGGAAGAGAAGTGCCGCGCGCTGTACCGGAGTTTGGATACCCAATGGATCTGAAATCGCCCATTGCTTGCATCATAAGCGGTGGATAGTATTAGTGTGCGGAATGCATAAAACCCATAATGCCAGGTCCTCGTCAGGTTTTTGGAACGGGAGAATGGAACGTGCTTGTTCTTAATGGACTTTCAGAATGGATTGTCCGTCGCGCAAAACAATAGGTCTCTTCCTGCGTCTAGTTCTGGAGGATCCATCCTGTTTGAAGTCTCGTTTGAAGTCTCTGTTAGCCATTTTTTTCCTTCTCGTTTGAATGAAATTATCTTCCAGAAACCAGCGAGTCATATCCCGTGAAAGATGTAAAGGGAGGAATCGAAAAAGATGCCGCTAGTAGCCGGTGGTTTATGGCACCCCGGTTGGAAACCTCTCGCATAGGGCAACTGAACATAAGATGCAGTTTCATTTCCACCTTGGAAAGTGCAATTGCATCCACATGAGATGCAACATGGAAACTTGAGCGCCTTTTCTCTCTTTTGGGGAATTGTGCGGCCAACGGCAATGTTTAGGTTGTTCCTTCCACCTGAAACCAAGTTAATCCCGTAAGCGCCTAGCGCGCACAATTCGACCTGACCTGCACGCACGCACGACGAGACCTCCCAGAAGAACACTCTGAACACAAGTTATGCGCAGTCAGTTCATACGTGTATCTACGTGACGTGTGGGTATTTGGTGTTTAGATGAGCTCGCCGAAGAAAACGCATTGTCCAGTTTCATAGCGCGCGACGGCTCGGGAAACCCGTTCATGGTAGGTGCTCTCCTTGATAGCCTTCCAAGCAACCCGTGCATTCGTGTTTTAGAACCCAATGTCCATTGATTGGACAGGAGGCAACGAACACCACCAATTGTTGGATTCATTTTTGACAAATTGTTATTCTGCTAAACAGAAAGGGGATGGCCTACCGGTGACTTTTGGGGTCCGGGTCCCCAAAGCCAGCAATTAGGAGACATGTACGGCAACAAGAAAAAGGGAAAAAAAGAGGTTGTTGGTAGAGGCAGAATATGCACATCCCGAGCTCGATTGGACGGCTGCCTGGGAAACAATGGGGATTTCGGTTGTCGTCTTCCTGTTCAGCAAAGGGCATGCCAATCAGTCGGAAATACAATCTAAAGTGAAAGTGTCTTCGCAGCGGAGCGAGGAAACACCGAAAACAGCGCAATGTGTGCAAGTGCTTCAGACAAGCGTCATGATCAGCGCGCGAGAAATGAACGGTCCGCAAGGTGTTGTAATTTCGGCATCTACCGACCCTGCAATACGTCTCATTCACAGGTGCACTTTTTTGTTTTATAGTCGCTAATTGCATTTGTTCGCAATACCTGTCGGATACCGGCCTACTAGAGGCTTCGCGCGCAGTCACCGCCCTTGTTGGGTTCTTGTGTGTCATGAGTGAGAGAGGCAGCTCTTTGGAAACAGCAAAGACGAACATCTAAACGCTGTGTTGGAAGGTTATGTGTCCGTTGTGGGGTTTGATCAGAAGTGGGAGCTGCGACAGCCAGTACTCCACGTGTGGAACAAAACACTCGACGCTAATGGGGACCAAACGTAGGAAATGGGTTTCCGGATGGATTGAGCCTCTTGAAGGAAGTACTGTCCTATGTCACCCTTAAAGTGCAGCTCACAGGGTATTCACGTTTCCTGTGCCCACGGATGGAGCTGAACGAGACGCACCAAAACAAAAAAAAAATCCCGAGGGTCAAATGCAAGTTTTAAACACGCGACGGGCCTTTATGACGGTTGCGTATCTGAATCAACTCCAAAAAAACGGCGGGACGCGACTATACGAGTCGGATAAAGGATACCCACCAGTTCTGTCCATCTTTACGATTACCACGATGGCATGCGATGAACATGTCCTTGAGATGAGACTGATGGGAGTGGCGCTAGGGGCACGGGAAAGGCCGCAAACCCCGCAAATTGAGTTATGCGTATGTCCTTTTCACCAGACATAAGCCCCCCGAAAGAAGAGGCCTCGGGGTTTCAAATACCGCACTAAGGGTGAACCTAACGATGTGCGGTTAACCTGGTTTTATCTTCCGCCTTCGTTGACAAAGATTCCTAGTTGGGGTGTTTCTCAAAGAGAGGGGTGCTGCATGTCCGGTATCCGGAGCGTCGAAAACGTTTTCGAGAAGAAGTGATATTGGTGTCTTGCGTCAAGCTATAGTTTGGACTCGCGAGGCCTGATGCTAGGCAGTACACAAAATAGGAGGCCTTCAATGGCTAGGTGTGAGAAATCGAGATTGAATTGAAGCCTAACGCTGCCGAACGCTCCGGATACCACATTAGCGTTAATGTGGACCACAACAAAACAAGTAAACAAAAATCTCCCAGGGAACATCACACCAAACCACGGTCGGTTTCCACCCACTCATAATGCCGGGGAATTGGAAGAGGTACACAGAGGGCACAAAAATGTGCGACCAAAAAACCTCCGAACTGGCGAAACCACGATCATGAAACAAGGTTTACGCCGTTACTGGCGGCTGTAGCGCGTACCCAATGGATGGTGTGAAATTGGCGAGGAAGGTGTCCATATCAGCCGCTTTGGTCCAACCACGAACAACCAAAAAAAATATCAGGCACACGAAATCCGGACGAGGCAAAATGGAATTCGCTCCCGGCATTCCTGCGTCTTTTTTTCAAATCCACGGGGAACGTTACTGGTATCAGAAATGTCCTTATGGGCCGTATTTCAACCAATTGGCGGAAACTCGTGGGCATTCACGTCAAGGCCGAGAACCCACAATGACAATTCTGAATGATGGAGATTGGCGAATGTACCGGGTTTGACTATGCATACTGCGCATTTCTTGGTTTTGTGAGGGGGGCAAATGGTATGATCACCTGCCCTCGCCCGATCTCGGGATACATTGTACATTGCAGCAATTTTTTTTCTGTTTACTTCTGTAAGGAAAGGTCAGCAAAGACCGGCCATCCACAGCACAGCGTTTTTGAAGATAGTACGGCGGTGTGGGGTGTTCTCTGCTGACGCAAAGCAAACCGCAAAAAAGGTGACCCATTCGCAAGGAGGAAGAGGAGGTGTACCCACGTCTTAGTGGAGACTCGGGACATGCGTGTATTCTGCGCTGCTTGCATTCCCATATCATCCTCCACGAACCGCTTCCCACACCGTTTCCTACCCAACCGCACACCGAAAGTTCAATTACGTTGCCGTTAACTGCATTGATCCAAAACAAATTTCTGCCAACAAGGAAGACGAAAAAAACGTTGAGGATATGGTATGAAGTTTGGATACCCACTGGGTTGCCTGGATACCCCCTCGGTTTGTTTGCTTTTCCCTGGGATGATGTGCAGTTTGCAATGTGGTGTCAGCCATACGTCCAGTGTCCCCCAGGAGGATTTGTTTGGTCCGCACGGTAGAGTGCGGAGACCACCGGGCGAACAAAGCACATTATGTGCCTGCTCTTTCCCAGGCCACCGGCTGGAGATTTCCATGATGACACGCCTAGTTTTTTGTGGAGTCGCCATTTCCCAGTCCGTTCCGGCGAAAGTGTGACCAACATTGAGGTAAAAAAGAACGCATTCTTGCTCAGCCTATTTGCAACGGTGGTGCGCAGTATGATTGGGTCAAACCTTCCCCACAATCCCACGAAATAACAAGTTGCGTTCCGTGTGTTGGGAGGTATGTTTGTGACTGGGTTATGAGGCCTGCAGGACGGAGGGGCGGAGAACCAGTGCGACACAAAAAACGCGAACTGAATATGAATTTGCCGATGGAGTCTCAAAGTTTACACTTTATGTGTGGACGCGTCAAGTGACTGGTGTTGCAAGTGTACGTGGAGAGAGAGAGAGGAGAGAGAGCTTAACTTCTGCTGATTGGGTTGGAGACGAAAGTAATGAAGCAGTAGATCGACACGGGTATCCGCGGGTAGTTCAAGCTGCGCGGCCGTTGCACCGCTTGCCCCGCAAACTATATAATACTGAACAACGACTATCTCAAGACCGCTGCAGTGAATGGTTTGAATGCACCCAAGACACGCAAGGCGGGACAATATGCGGTTGCTTCCCCGTCATGAATGCGTATGGAAGAGGTTTTTTTGGCCCTGGATGTAATTTCCCTCCGGGTAGAATGCGCCAGAACGAGAGTAAACTACTGCCTTGAACAAGTGCGTTGGCGCTTACGCCTTGCTCTGGTGGATCCTCACGGTTCTTGAAATCAGGTTCGGGGCTTCACGGTAGCGAAGGTGGACCGCGTCCGGAAGATCGCGTACACACCCAGAGTCACGCTTGTTAGTTTTTTTTGTGGTGCATCTGAACGTTGCATGGGGCCACACTCAATGCTTGCGTTGCCTTATGTCTGGACACGAACACGCATTTGTACGCCCAGGGTGTGTCCGTCCTTGTTTGAGATAGGCTTTGATTGATTATAGAGACAGACTTGAAAGCCTTGTACAAATGGCCGGGTTGACAGGGCAGTGCGGTGTCATTTTAAAGGTTTCTTTTGCCTGTCGAATGACTTTTAAATGCCCAAACAAGCTGACTGGCCAGTACAACGGACGACAAATGAACTGTTGAAACCTTATGGGGTATCCAAATTCCTGTGATTCGACTGTCATTTCCTTTCAGGAGGTTCCCAGTGAGCGGATAGTAATTTTCCCTGGCAGAAGGCCTCATACGACTTGCCAACGTCAACAATGGATATGCATCAGGGACCTTGGCTTCTGTTACCCAAAGGTTACCTATGGGCCACGGAGTGGAAACCTTTTTTTTCCTCATTGCCCAAGAAACGGGCAGAAATTAGGCTTTCAACCCCGACACTAGCGAGGGAGCTGTATATGTGAAATTGACAGAAATTATGTATTGTACCAGAGACCAAAATGCATAAGAACCCTAGTCCCTCAAGTGCAACGTATGTGCTCTTTTTGGTTACCGCCGAGGCATGGTCATGAAACCTCAAAGACCGCAAAAAGCGGTTTCTACGTGAACTTCAACCAACGGCTCGACTGCGCATATTGGATCTTAGAATAGACGATTCTTTTCTGCGTGTGCCCCAGTACAGGCTCCGAGTTGATGAGAATGATTTCACCCTGCTCGACCTCCTTTGTACTTTTAGCCGTTAGGACCATGCAATGTATGTGATTCAATGCCGGCGTAACAACAGAAGCCAAGATGGTGAAATGACGGGTGTCGATGGGACATGCGTACCCACCTGATAGTCAAAGTAAATGGGCACTTCCTTTTTTTTCCGCAATGCCAGAAGCTACGGTCTTATTTGGTTTGCTCGAGAGACAAAGTCATAAAGTACGGCGGTATGCCGCAAAAAAGTGTACTGTTCTGACTGTCGGTTCATCGCACGGGTGAGCCGAGCCTCAGCTGCTCGTGCGGGCGCGTCCGGGAATCAACCTTGTGAGTCCCTGCGGGTTTCTGCCATGGAAGTCAGAACCGTACCATATGCCCGCCACTGTTGATGATGGGGGTTTGGTATCTGAAAGAAATGGAAAGGCCGACAGGAAATTTGGACATACTGCAGTCCGATTTCACCGATTCCAAGGGACACCTGCCCCGCTTTTTTGCAAAAAGTAAATCTGGTACCCATACAACAGGCAGACGCACCAACCCGGGAGCTATGCGTGGAAACGAGGACGTTAGATGCCATGCATTATGGCCGTCCAGATGAAGCGGCAGTGCGCAATAGGTACCCCATATGCAGTTTTTTTTTGCCTCGAAAAATGGGTAAAAGCGGATACCAGTTGACACGTATAGCACTGGAGGCATTATCTTAAGACTAAGGAAGTCGCAAAAAGCACAAAAAAAAGTAGGGCTGCTTATGCTGGACCCTGGTTGTGGGGAATGCGATTCCGTGTTGCAATTGATCTCACGGTATCGCGAATTGCGTGGATCTTTGGGGCTTTGCGGTACGTAATTTCAACGGTGTCATCAAAGCGGAAGAAGAGCGCATGAGAATGTTTGACAATGGGGGCTTTTGGTAATGTTCATAATGTTCACCCGGATCCATCTCAAAATTAGTACCAAAAAAACCAAATAGGAGAAGTAATTGGCAGGGAACCTCGTCCCAACATCTGAATGGGAGATGGCTTTTCGCTTTTCTACGGCTGCTTATCGCTGGTAGGAGCGAATGATGAAGGATTGAAAGTCAATTTCACGTCCAAAGGGGATGACCATTGCCTTGCATGCCGTGTGATTTTGAATGACCTGGTATCTTAGCCGCGTCAGCCTGCACCGGGCGAACACATGGGCTAGGAACCGGCACTGCGCTTGGCATTCCCCTGGCACTGACTAGCCCTCTTGTAAATCTCGTTGCCGTAGACGGAGAAACCGCGCTCCAAGGAATACGCAGCTACAGAAAAAGATGTTGTGCGTTGGCTGAAGCATTGGGATCCGCGAAATGGGAGTTCCGCGTACCTACAATTGTGTAAAGCAGTTATCAGTGGCCGTACATGCGATCCGCCATTTAAACGCACAGAGACGAGGTCCGCTGCCTCAAAGAAAGCAATACAGGAAGGATTTTTGTGAAGGCGTTGCTATGAACCGTAGAGCTAGCACAGAGGATGGAAACTCCGGCAGCGCTTGAACTGCGCAGTTATGGACCTGCCCCCACGCCGCCCGATTTCCCAACGATACGGCAATACCGTGTACCCAATGGACGGACGGCCCTGCTCTTCCGTCCTCCATTGAGGTCCAAAGAAACGGAAGGCCAAAAGCTCAAAAAGAGGGGGAAACTGTTCATGGCAAGTTTGTCCGAGAATTTGATATCAGAATGGCGGGTTCCGACTACCCAAATCGTCTGCCGCCTGTCCACAGTACTGATACGTTCCAAGCACTATTTAACATTTAATGCGGATTTGGGGTTCAAAAAACCGGGACTGAAAAAAGTGCAATTACGCTAACGTTGAAAGTGCGGAGAGTCCAGAAACTGCGCCTGTCCACAACACGTGCTTAAACCACACGGACGTTAGACCGAGATTGCCTTGACTCAGTCTTTCCTTAGACGCTCATTTCAATTACAGCCCATCAGGGGTGCGGAAAAAAGGGGGCATATGAGCATTTCACCCGGGCGGGTGATCGGATCCATGTACCAAACAGCGCAGAACTGAATATGGCTTTATTGCCGCTTCTGAAGGTTACAGCGAGTACGTGACTATAGAAATATAAGCCTGAGCTCAGCGTTTCGGTAAACTCCATGAGGCTCATAAGTTCCTCACTCGACGGGGTGGCAAATACTGTACTGTACTTTGGCACCGGTATAGGTTTCCAAGTTACAATTCCGCTGGTATATGCGTGATCTTTTTTGTTTTTTTTGTGCTGGGTTGATGCAACAAAGAATAGCAGACAAACGTAGTAGCATCGGCACGGAAAAATGCGATGACCCTGGGCATTCAGGCGGCAGGATTTGGTTCCCCCCACCCGACGTTGTCTAGATACTACAACCGCCCACTGGTACGCATGTCTCAAACGTCCAGCTCAACACAGTTAGCAATAGCGGGAAAGGGTGGGGAAGCTTGGTGAAAAAATCAACAGAAAATATGATGGTCAGACCGTCGAATCATTAATGCACGCACTGGCAGGTTAAACCCAACCCCGTGGAACCTGGGGATCAGGGCAAAGAATTGCATTCGCTTTATACCAAGGCATGCGTATGTGACATATTTACCTCAAGGTTGGCCTGGATGTCCCGCTAAACTCCATGACGCTCATAAGCGGGTCACCAGACGCGGTGGCAAGCACTGTACTTTGGGAACCGGTATAGGTTTCCAAGTTACAATTACTTGGTCCCACAAAGGCCTCTTGTTCTTTTTTGTGCTGGGTTGATGCAACCAACCGCAAATACCAGCATCCAAATGGAAAAGAAAAGGAGGTGGAATAAAAGTTGGAAATAGGGCGGTGGGATTTGATTCTCCGCCTGACATTGTCTGGATACTGTAGCCATCCACGGACGCATACTTCTTAAACCTCAACACAGTTAATATCAGGAAAGCGTGGGACGTTGGGAAAAGCTCCAGCAGTAAAAAAGATCAAACGCTCCTAGGCAGAACACTGCGCGCGCTGGCAGGCGAAACGCGACGCGTGGAAACTACGGAATCTTGGCAACTAGTTTCCGTTTGATTTACATCACGGCTCGCCTATGCGAGAGGTATATAGGATAGCTCTTTACAACATATGTACGACTCACTGCATCTGCGTCAGAAAGGACGTTTTTGCCTGGAAAAAAGTGTACCCCGTGGTCAATGCAGTTTGCCTTAGGTCGAGAGTTGATTGCGACGGCGCTAATTGTCCAGCTGTGATTTACATCAACGCCTACGTATGCGAGGTACGTGCAGCTGCTCTTCACATCTACATGTACGACTCACTGCAATTCCGACATAAAGGACATTGCTGCCAGGAAAAAAGGTGCGAGACGACGGGAAGAATCTGCTTCAGGCCGGAATCGATTTCGACTGCGCAAAATTGTCTGGGTCAACTCTGCAAATCCACAGACAGCAGGTGCACATGTTTTAAAGTTTTGATAAGCTTTGGGAGCGTCTTGAAGAAACCTTGATTGAAAAAAACGGCAATAGCTGGCAGGAAGCGCGGAGTCAAGACAGAGAGACTGCGCAGTTGCCCCAATAAGGATATGAGCAAATCTTATACACTCCTTTGCCATGGACCCGCAGGTGTAGTCCCTCGCGTTCTCACGGAGGTGGAACGAACATGAACGTTGATTGGTTGAGAGAAACGGGTGCCACCGCCATGACTCCAACCCCAAGTGAAAAAAGATGACAGGCTAGACTAACACACGCGCACATTTGCAGCGAAATGTGGACTTGGTACCTCGCTGCATCGTCAGCGGAATGTCCGCATTTTAATACCTACGGCATTATCAGATATACACATGCACATGCACATTCACTTCATGCCAGGATAATGGTGGCGGTAAGAAAGGTACGATACAACACGGAAAGAAGGTTTTGGCGCGATGTTGTCCGGCTTACTGTTCAACTGTCGACTATGGCACCCGCCGCATTTTTTAAAGTTGAACTTTTGATAAGACTTTGAACTTTGAGCTTCTTCAAGACGTAAAAAAAGTGTAAATGAGGTGCTTACAGCGAGGACAAGACATAGAGACTGCGCAGTTGCCCCGACGATGGTATGATGAACCTTATTCACTCCTTTTGCCGTGGACTGGCAGGTGTAGAATGTTCAATTCCCAAGTTCCCAAACAGGTAAGGTCAAACCGAACATAAACGTTGATCGTTTAAGAGAAAATTTTGCCGCGTACTCAAACGACAAGCAAAAAAAGGATGAGACGCAAGCGCACGGGTGCCCATTTGGTACCTCGCCGCGTTTCCAGCGAAATTGTCCGAAATTCGCTACCTGCAGCGGTACCGGACGTACTACAAATGCCAGCTTGGACCAAACAGGCCTCCGCAAAACATGGGGGAGAAATCAAACTTGGGTGCCGCGGGAAAGAATTGGGTCCACCGATGAATCTGCGAGGTAGGCAGCGACCTGAAAGAACGCCGGTGGCCGGCCGGAACAGGGGGAGATGCCCAGCTCGGAAACTGCGGGCGCAGTTGTCCACTACATGTCAGAGCAAGTCGCTTGGTATCGTCTATCCTTCATGTTCAGTTCATGTGCGGTGGGGTATTAACCATTATCGCGTTAAAAAAAAGGAATTTTCGAAAAAAAGCGATATGCATCACTATTCCCACTACGGAAAGCGGGCGGTTGGCTCCAACCACCCACATCTAAGTACCGACATGATGAAGTACACGCGAGTTGGACGCCCAAAAACATTGTGGAAACAGATTGAGGGGACGCCAAGTTTAGGCCCTTATTCTACTTAAATTCGTCGGACTCTCAAACAGGTCACGAATATGTTTGCAAGTAGCGTTGCTGGGAACCGCCGTGATTCCAAGTTACAATTCTCATATCTGCAATATCGGCTCCTTAAGAGTCTTTTTTACTTATCTGATTCGACGTGTCAAAATGGGAAGAATGAGGATGGGACGCCATCGACCCTCATTCTACGCAACTTTGTGGGAATATAGGGATGGCATGAAGATGTTCGCAACTAGCGTGCTTGGACACGGCATGACTTCGCAAGTTACAATTTTGCTCTTGCGTATCTTTTTTTGCTCGTCTGATCCGACATCTCAGCCAACCAAGTACGGACAAAAGACTAGCACCCAACGTGGGCGAAAATATTCCTGCCGAATTTCGGAACATTGGCGGATTGGAGCACTGGGATTTGTTACCCTGCTGCCACAGGTGGTGTGTGCGTACACTATGACGATCCACTGCCAAACCCTAATATTGCTACGTGTCAGGCGAAGAAGTACCCAGAAAAGCGTAGCACCGACGTGCAAAAAACAAAACAAGGAGGATGCGATATTGGAGCGGCAGGATTCGGTACCCCGCTGCCCCCAGTTGGGCGTACACTGTGATCCTCCACTGGCAAATGGAATTCACACATATTTTCAGATCAGGATGAACGGTTGTCATCTCTGTAGAAGAGACCATAAAAAAAAGAAGAGATGTTTGACATGCGAGGTGGGCAGGACCAGAAGTCCCCAAACTGCGCAATCGCAATTGCCGCAAACATGCGTTTGACTTTGATCAAGCGTGGTTGTCTGATGCAAAATGAAAGCTACAGCGCTTTGGTTTCGCCCACGGGCGGTATTAATTGCGTTTGCAGGGCACCTTGGTTTCGCCCACATACAGTATTAATTTCCCCTGCCGAAACCCCAGCGCGGGAAAAAAAAGCCGTAGGTGGGAAATGGAAACACAGCGGAGCTTGGGGTCCGTCCCCAAACGTCGTCCGGAGCACTCTCCTCCACCGACGACGACCTGCCCCAGCTGTTCTAAGGTAAGAAATATTGGGGTGTCCCTGAAATAGCGAGGAGCCGAAGAGTGCGAACAAACCGAACCCCGCCTGCGCACTGCGCATCATTAAAAAGGGCGCCAAACACTGCGCCTGGCGGTGAACTACCATAAAATCCCGTGATTTAACCCCGAACCATGGGAGCGATGTCGAACGGCACACTACGACTCGAAATGGATGGAAAGAATGAAACGCACCAAAAGATATGAAGAAGGCTCCTATTACCGAGGGCGGAACTGGCGTCCTTCCACTGGCAAGTGGGGTCCATTCATGGACGACTTTGCATCGGTACCCACCGTACCGAATCATGGGATGACAAAAGGAGCAATTCAGCTCACACACCAAATCCAAAATGCACACAGGGGGGCGGACGTAAAAAAGAACCGGCACGTTTTGGCTTTTACAATGTCCAGAAATCGCGTGATTTGCCGCACATTACAGCAAGAGTTCGCTTCTTGACCGCACTGTCATATGGGCAGGCAAGAACGAATGCTGGAATGTCATTTACAAAACACACAAACGAGACATGAGACAGGTCAAATTCTACTGTGATCGCCGGGCAAGGATGGTAAACGACCATAAATCCCAGAGTGATCCGACCCCAACTAGGTCGTCCATGTAGAATTGGACTGAAATCTAATGACAAAGATCGCAAAACGGACGAAAACAGTCCCAAGAAAAAAATGGAAGGTGACGAAGACCATATTACCGGTAGACGGAACTCCGTCCTTGCACCATCGGCTAAGTAGCTTGCGTTGGCCCAATTTACATCAGACAGGTTGAGGGCAAGCATATGGATTCGTAGCACGATGGAAGAAGTGACCACGAACCCCTGGCCAAGCACTGCGCATCATCAAAAGGTCACCAACCACTAGGCGTGGATGGTAAACTACGATAACGACGGCCCCACCGACGGACGTCGGTCCACGTAGCGTGGGGTGATGTCAAAAGACGAAATCGCGACAAAGCGCGGCGGCACAAAAAATGCAAAAAAGAACTTTCGGCTCCACCACGACATATAGAATGCGGAAATGCGTCCTTCCGCGATTGGATGGGTTTCATTGAATGTACGTCAACACCCAACAGCACAAACTTGCATCAATTGATGGAATGATGACAGCAGGATGCAGCGTGTAGGCCGAATACGGGGTGCACATTAAAACACATAAAAAGACCTACTGTTTTACGACGCTACTCACTCGGCGACGCCGCCCCGAAACCGCAACTTTGCGACCGTTTTCTGACACTTGCAGTAACAACAACTACAATACAAAAGCCAATGTCGTCTGTTTCACTTCCGTTCATTGCGTGATTTGGATAGCACGGCGCATGTGCGGGCAGGCAAGACTACGCATCATCAAGAAGGTGCTAAGCTTGGCTACCATAAATCCCGTGATTTACCTTAACACCCGGGAGCGATGTCGAACTACGAACGCCCAAAATCGCGAACGGACGGAATGAATGAAACGCACAAAAAAAGACAAAATTCATAAAGTTTAATCCCGGTATGCGGAAATGCGTCCTTCCACCATCGGATTGGTTTCCGTCAGGAGTGTATTGATGTCTACGGGGCAAGGTGTACCACACCTGCTAACCGCTGGGCAGGTGGGGTAAACTACCATAAATCCCGTTGTTTGAACCCATGGACACCGTCCCTGGATCTGGGAGGGAGGTCGAAGGACAAAGGAGCAAAAATGGACTGAAAAAGTCGAACGCAGTAAAAAACAAAACCCACACAAGGCTGCCTATTCGCGGTTTCGCGGAACTGCATCGTTCCAGCGTCGGATTGGTTTGTTTCAGGAGTATATTCACGTCCACAGGGCAAAGGATGTACGGATTTATGGTATGACGGAAGAAGCGATTCGGTTGTACGCCGAGTCCAAACCGCAGAGGCGAAAGCAAAAAAATATGAAATACGCTGTCCAGGATACCGGTAAGCGGAACTGCATTCTTCCACCACCGGATTGCTTTCATTCAGGAATGTATTTGCATCTGCACCAACTCATGGGACTACAAAAGAAGGGCCTACGCCAAATCCAAAATGCACACAGGCGTTGGACGGAAAAAAACTTGTGAACTGGTGTGCTTTGGCTTTTACAAGGTCCCGAAAATGCGTGATTTGCCAGACATCACCTTCTTGACCGCATCGCACCAGGTGATGAGGTGAAGAGACTAACGATGGCCCAAATGAAAGCGAAAATCGGAATGAATCCGAATAACCGCGAACCCGGGGCGGGCACTGCGCATCGTCCAGAACGTATTCAAACACTAGGCAAGGACAGTAACTATTCTAAATCCCGTGACTTGATCCCACCGACGTCCTCCACGTAGAATTGGACTGAAACGAACGACAAAGATCGCGAAAGGGACGAAAAGAGTCGAACACAAAAAAAAATAGAAACAGGACATACCCCAAATTTCTCATTATTACCAAAAGGTGGAACTCTTCACCATCGGCTAATGACATTCTTGGGCGATTTACATCTCACAGGCTGCGGGTAAGGCGGATGGATTTCTGGCACGACGAAAATGTGATCCAGGTCGTCCGGCCGGATTCAAAATGCCAACAGACGTAAAAAAAAGATGTTCAACACAATTGGTGCTGCTATGGGGTCCCAAAATAGCGACGACACAGCAAAGTTCACTCCTCCACCACACCGGTGGGTAGTCGAAGGAGGAGATGTTCTGTACGGGAAAACGCGAAACGGACAAAAGGAATCGAACGCAGCAAAAAAGAAAAACCCACTTATAGCTGCAGATTCGCGGTGTGCCGAACCGTGTCCTTCCACCCACCGGATTGGTTTCATTCAGGAGTGTATTTACGTCCACAGGGCAACGCTGTACCAAATCATAGGAGGATGAATGAAGCGATTCAGGTTAAACGCCAAATCCGATACGCAAGAGTCGAACGCAAAAAGAATGTACACAGAGGCCCGTCCCAAATACCCGTAGGCGGAACTGCGTCCTTCCACCGCGAGCTGGGTTCATTCAGGAATGTATTTAAGTCAACTGAGGATGCGATGCGATCCAGGTGCTAGGACGATATTGAGACAGGGGACGAAAAAAGACATCCATTGCGTCTGCTCCAGCTCCTACGAGGTCCCGAAATTGCGTGATTTGCCGGACACCACATCACAGTTCACATCTGCACCGCACTGTCACAGGTGCAAACAACTGAGGGAATGTTCTGCAACTGTAGACGTTACAAGGGGATGATGATCACTGGAACGCCACTTACGCAAACGCAAAAGAACAGCAAAAAAACCTTGCAGGAAGCTTTTGAAGACATGGCGATACTATTCTGGGACGATGCATGAGGTTTTAATCCAAAGTCAACTGGGAGGGCGGTGCACAATGGAGAACAACTAAACACCGACAAACGGATAATTTGAAAGGCGTTGATTTGAGGGATTCAGGTGGCCCGCAGTCCATCCACGGACATCATTACGGCGAATCACGAAGAACGACGGGACACTCAAATGAAAATGCAAGCGCAGTCATTTTACCCCCAAGTCCCTCTCGCACCCGTACATCCATCATCCCCGCCTCTTTAGCACAGTGGTAGTGCGTCTGCCTCGTAAGCAGAAGGCCGGGTGTTCGATCCACCCAGGAGGCAATCCACCCAGAATAAGGACCCGCCAGTCGTGTTCTGACCCCTGATTTTGCATTCTTTTTCCCACCCGCGATGAACCATATTATGCGGAAGCGCGTCGATTGTGTGGGTACTTTGTTTTTATGAAGCTACCTTCCTCCTACCTTTTTAAGTGCGCACAGTGAAAATGGCAAGTCCGAAGGTGGCCGCATCTGGTGATTGATTACTGTACGCTTGTGTAAGTAATTCTCAGACGCATTTTTTTCTTTGCGTATCGAAGTCGCCAAGAAGATACCAGAACGTATGTTTCAGTTTCAAGCTGTGTTCGGATTACTGGATACCCAATGTCTCAGATGGGGTGTCTTATGATGGATGACATCACGACGCGTCTTTCGTCCGGGAAGTGTTCTATTTTTCCATCTTGTCTTTTTTGCTTTTGTTTTTCAAGATCCACGCGGGGGGATTGCATGGTCACGTTGTCCTTTATGGTCTTTTTATAAAAAGGGCTCAAAGGGATCGTCGTCACAGCGGATCGCATGATTGCTAGTCTAGATACAATTATACTGGTCTGGTACGATCGCAACGAAAGCGCATTACGCATCGCTTCCCCAAACCTGGTAACAATAAAATCGGGCTAGGTTGGTGAGTTTGTGAGTTACGGCAGTTGATAAAAAGAGGGCGGGCCGCTGCATACTTCCTGTCTTCCTTTTGAACTGTCCTCTTTCTTATCAACTTGCCGTCAAATCCCATTCAGTTCATCATCCAATACGCTCTTACCCCACACTTGTCAACCAACCAACCAACCAACCACACCTTCGTAATTAACTCCTTACCCCACACTCAACCTCCTGTAAACAATCCATTCATTCATTCATTTACGCATCAAAAAAGAAATCAATCATGCTGGCGGATATCTTGCAACGCATGGCTGGCCTGTCAACAACAACAACAACCAAAGACAAAGATACGTCCTCGTCGTTCTTGGATTCGGATACAGACTCGGATTCTGGGTTCTCGTCTGGCACAAGTAACGGAAGTACGACTGGTGGTGGTGGTGGTGGTGGGAGAGGAGAGACGTTGTTGGAGAGAGGCGGCGGAGTCGCTGATTGTGAGGAGTTGAAGAGACTTGAAGGTAATGGGCGCGAGCGAACCGATGCGCTGCCACCTTAGGGTTAGACTCGAGGGCGAGCGAATGGCGAAGAGCCTCGAGTTTAACCCCAAGGTGGCCTCGGGGGGTGCAGTAGGGTTTATCCCCCTTGCGGAAGTGGATTTGCGAAGCAAATCCGAAGGGGGGTTCAGGGGGGGTTTACCCCCCTGGCATCTAATTTACTTCACCACCCATTTCACCCCGCACTCCCACCATCAACTTCATTCATCGACCGTTCTTGAATCTAACCAACACAATCACTCTCTATTGCAGATGAATTTACTGAAGCGTCGCTGGCAAAATATGAGGATATTTCAGACCGCGAATTGTACTACAGATTGATGAATGTCGAACAGTATCCCGGTAAAGTCATAATGTTTTCGACCGGCGATAGACATCTCTCCTCTAACGCCGCAACGTTAACACCATCGCAGACATCCTCCCACACGCCCTCCGCTACTTCCACCGCCACGCCCGCGACGCCCTCTCCACCGCCCGTTCCGACGCCGCCTCCTGCCCACCCTGCTCCCCCTCCTCCGCAC
>JADGKA010000086.1:0-42753 GCA_027604605.1 Borealophlyctis nickersoniae | reverse complement strand
GCTTCCAACCATGCCCCCTCTCCCACGCCCGGACGACGCCTGGTCGGGGCCGCCCGACGGCGGCGGTTGCCCTCGCTTTTCTGCCATCCGACTCCTACCACTCCCACTCCCACTCCTGCTTCCTCCTCCCCCTCCTCCGAGTTGCAAATAACAAGCTTGACACCACGGCCGATCATCCTGCTCATAGAAAACACTCGCAGCCAAATCTCGTCGACACCCAGCACAACAAAAATGATCCAAATGGAAGAACCTCCGTCGTTCCAACGCAATCAACACTTCCCCATCTATGCGCTGTCGGCATGCGTGGCATGTGATCACAGTCTCCCGGTGCGATAAACAGAATACTTGGTCGCCCAGCACAAAATACTCTTTCCCGGCAAGACCGGACCCGCACTTGTCACATGTTCGGCATGAAACGTGGTAGTTTTTGCCATTGACATTAAAGTACTCTGCAGATCGTATCAAATTTCACGCGTGAGGAAAATGATACTCGAGAAAAATAACGAAGTAAAAAAAATATAAGATACCCACCGCTATAAATCAACTCGCGACATACCCCACACACCAACCCCGTCTTCCGCAAGTAGCACGCCCGACATAAAATGTCATTATCCAAAGGTAAAAACGACGTGGTCAACAACGTATCGCAAGCCGCGCAGCGCAGACACTGCGGATGATACCGCTTGCCCTCCGCTTCCACCAACGTCCCCGAAATCTCCTTCCGGCATCCAGCGCAAGACGCGAGCTTCCTATGCTGCATGCGACGATAATCCCGCTCACATAATAACCGGCCATCAACGAGAACGGGTCCGCCCATCCCCGGTCCCACGGGACCGCCAGCATGCGTTGTCGCCTCCACAATGGGATGCTGGCAATGTGAGCACTTGAAGTGTTCCAAGCGAAAGACCCGTCCACCAAAAGATTTCGGCAGCGATGGGTAGACTTCGTGACCGCACCCGCACGCGCAAATATCCCCGTTTCGTACCGCTACCTCATCAGAATCCGACGTGGAAACACGGTGGCGGAAACCGCCAGTGAGGGGACTCCGCGGACTGGGAGGGGATTCGCGTGGACGACCTGATGATTTGACTCGTAGAATACCGTCTTTTCCGGCAGGTTGCTTCATCGGCACTGCTTCGCGAGATCTATCCAAACAATTTACCAGTTCAGGAGAGTCCAAAGAACTCGAGCGACTGCGAGAAGTACTTACTTGTCCATGACCTCCAAGCTTGCCCCCCGTCTAGCGACATCCGCCTGTTCCAGGAGCATCCGCTTCCCCCCACCCACTCCCAAACTCGCAGCCTGCTCGTGAATCGGCATTTCTTGCACACTTTGCGGAATCATGACCCGGCTCTTGCTCAACTCTTGCTGAAGCTCAAACGAGTTTCTGAAACTTGTTCGTTGTGAACGGAGGTTTAACGGGGTGCCGCTCAATAACGCATCGATGCGTCTGTCTTCGTCGCCAAAGTCTTCAATCTCCTCCACGGGCTCATCGAGGAGCGGGCTTTCTGTCTGCGAGGCGTCGCGTTGCACCTGCTCTAGAGCACCACTAATTTCTGATAGTGCATCGGAAACTTCCTCGATGAGTTTTCGATCCTTCTCCTGAGTTGCAAGGTCGTAAATACAGAGGCGAATTGCCCCAGAAAAAAAAAACCCGAATCATACCGATATCCCATCAGTGGAAAGCATCTTCTCGATCGCCCGCGATAGATATCCATACATCTCACTGCATTCCTTTTCCTCAAGCTGTATATTTGGTGGATCAACGTGCACTTGTTCCTCCCCCGTGTTCGTTGTCGTCTTTTGAGATGCAAATGTGATCAGACAACGCCGCTCGATTTCTGTCAGTTTTACACTGGTCTCACCGAAATCTCGTTGATGAACTTCTTCATATCATCGATACGACTCAAAATGAAGGGGTTCATGGGCGCCATAAACGACTCCTTTTGACCAAACTCCACCAGGTTTGCCAGACTTTGCAATACCTTGGCAGACAAGGTCAAAGTACGTGTCGCTCTTGCGTCCAAAGCAGCTTCTTGAAAAAACAAAATGGTGAGTCCACATCCCGATAATCAACAGCATAACAAGCGAGGTTCAACCTGGTTCTAATCCAAACAGCTTGGGACCCAAAATTGCCGGTGCAAAGAAACGCAAGAAGATGAATCCGCTTACGGCTGTATACCGAACCAGCTCATCGGACGGGAATCGTTTTGAGACCTCCTCTTGCATGAAATGGAAAATTTCACGTAGTCGTCTAGTGGATAAGACTTTTGTAAGCCCAGATAATTTTCCATGTCCCAGTGAACGCCACTACTCACGGTGGGAAATCGGCGGTACTTTTGAAGATTGCGTCGGTGATGAGAGTGTTGTAGAGGATGAGGGAATTGGTGTTACGTGTAAGATCTGCGTCCTTTTCCATTCTTGCCGGATCCAGCTGAGGTGTACCCAACGTCAGCCGAGGAATGGACCATTTTGTCGCACGACCAGGACGGAAACAATTACCTCGCATGGACGATTTGAATCCACGATGGCCTTAATAACGGATAGTAGTACTCTCTCGAGATAATCTGAAGTTTACAATTAGCATATATTCCCAACCCCACTTCAACCACTCAGCAGAATGCGTACTTGATCCCACGTATTTCATGAAAAGGTCGAGAGATTTCGACGCCATGGAGTTGGCACGGAAGAGAGTGCGCGCGTCCTCTGGAAAATTTTGGTCAGCTTGATTGGTGGGGAACCTCTACCGCTTCCGCTTGACTCACCTGCGCGGGCAATCTCATTTCCGATGATGCGTTTTAGGAACTGCATGAGTGTACCCCTGGCTTCGAAAATTCGCACCTGACCATGAGAGACTTGTCAGTCATGAGCGTAAAGAGCCCAGAAATGGTCCCAAATTTGGGTTCCTTGTTGTGCGCCTACCAAACTTCGAGCCGCATCCTCCCGCTCTTGGCTCACTTTCCCGAGAATATTCAGAACCGCATAATTCTCCCTCTCCAACAAATCAAGCAGGGGCTTATAGTAGCGCATTCGAAGTACGAGTAATTCCTGCAAACCTCCTTGTCAAGCTGGCTTCCATTTTGCTCATGCAAAGCTTCTCCGAGACTTACCACATATTTAAAGCGTAATCGGATGACCCCTGCGAATTGGCGTCAGGAAACAGCAAAGATGCGGGAAATGATGCAAAAGCGCCAACTTACCAACTCCCCCACAATATGGAACAATAAAGTTTTGACTAAAATACAAAGATCAACGACTAATCCAAATTGAAGAAAGTTTCCCTACGACCCACCATTTGTGGTGACATGCAACCTTGCATTCCCCACACCGAAGATGAGAACTGATCATCACAGTTGAACAATGTGCACAAGTAGCAAAGGCGGCCTTCGATTCCTCAAATTTGTGCTTCTTCCTTGTTTGAGGAGCTCCATCTGTCGCATTCTTGTCAATATGCAATTCGGCATTAGAGCATCTTTCCCTCGCTCAGTACCTTCTGGCATCGTCTGGAGAGCCCGAACGAAAGCACGTGGTCGATTGCGACGTTCCTCTTCCACCACGCTCTTTTTCCTTCCCTTCGCTGTAAAACCACCGGCGTAAGCTTTCCCCCCCAAGATCACCAAGTCGATGTCGCATGACATACCCTTCCGGTCCAGTGATAAATCAGCGAGCGCTGCAAGATCAAATGGGTAAACAGAAGTGTAAAAACCAAACCAACCGCGAAGTCAACACCAACCTGGCTGAGGCAGCAGAGAAAACCACCGATCAAGTCGGCCATTCATAACAACCTCCGTTAACGGTACCGAACAATGCCCCAGAAACATCCCCTGCTCCATGGATGTTTTGGAGTTGTTCCTGGGAGAAAATTTTCAGTATAAGTATACCTACATGGTGCCATAAGATCAAAACCAGGAAATGCAACTGAAAACGCGTACCAAATGGAAAAATGCATCTCCTGATCTGGTTCAAGCATAGGGACGGTGCTATTGGAGACACAAATATCAGCATTGAGCCCCCAGAAGCAATTTTCACAACGAAAGTCACTCACAAAATGAACGTTTCTCCGAAAACGGGATCAGCACTTGCGGGTTGCAGTCGGGTTTGCTGTGTCGTTTGCGCTTGTGGATCCGGTAATAAGTGGAGCACCACAAACGTTTCTGAACGCCCCGAAAAATGAGGATTTCCAAACCGCAACCACACTGCGCACCCTACATGTTGTTCATGACCACCTACCACTCGAGTCGTCGGTTGCTAACCCTCGCGCTGCCACAACCCTTACGGCAAACGCCGATGCCGCACCTTCCTCCTTTGCTGGATAGTATCTGAAAGCGATTCAGTTCCAACAATCCTTCCCTTCAGAGACACTCGGCGCGATGTTTTCCATGAAACTCACTTGATTCTGACTCGCAGATCCCCACTCACTATCCCGACCGAGTCAGCACGCTTGATGTTTTATACGGCGACATTATGGAAACGTTGTCATACCTGTTCCGTCATTATCCGCAGTTTCCGAAACATTATACCATTGCTCATCCTCCCCATGCAGATACCGACGCGGAAACACCACCTATAAGCCGCGCAATAAGTGTAAACAGAGCGTGTCCGGACGAAATACCGTGATTACTTGAATGCCGTACCTTCCCCAATGGCTGCGGCGGTCCCTGCTTGTTATCATTCCATACAATCACATTCAACTCTCTGAATCTCTGAACGTCGTCAAATGCGAATTCTTCGGCCTGAATTCGGCGCAAACCGATCAGTCGTCTTGAAACCAACCCAAAAAAGTGCTCTCAAAAAATTCCATACCCAAAACGGCGCCGCAGAATTCCACACCGTAGTCTGTTTCGTCCAGGTGATTAACCTCAATGCATTTTCCCCCTCCAAGATTGAAAAGCCAAAAAAATCGCCTACCGTCCGTCGCTCGTCCTTCGTGCGGTTGTCGATCCGACAAACAACGTAAGGATCACAGGTTCCTTCTAAAGAAATTAATATATCGGATTTAATGATTTGTAACCAACGAGTCGCCGGGCGTTCCAGCTCCAGTGAAATGGATAACGGACAAAAATAACATACGGCTTTTGTCCCATATTAGGTGTTTTGCCTCAATTATCTTGACGTGGAGTTTCTGACTCTTCCAACATGGGGATTCCTGTGCCTGACGCGACTCCTTCATAACTCCCCAACACAGCTAATGTCTCTTGGCAGATATTTTCGTAGCGGGACCGTTCGAACAAAGTAGTGGTGGAGTGTGCTTTTACTGTATTGAAGTCCGAGAGTTCGCAGTGTCCATTTGACAAAACAAAATCGAAAAAGCGGCCTTCCCGAGCTGCATATTTTCCTGGGTTTCAAGAGCCTGCAAGTTCGAAATCCCAGAACATGCATAGGTTACACGAAAATCTCCTGCATAAACGGGGCGTAGTACAGGGTCCATCCACACAAAATTTTGAAACGCTTGCCGCACGCGCGAAGTCCGGCCGAAACATCATGCAAATACACTTGAAATCGCAGTAGACGTCAGATTGGGAAGAGTAGAAGAATCTGCATAACATCCAGATCACCCTCAACATCCATCTTTACAGCACCGCAATTCATTTTGGCAACCCCCTCTCTGGCCTTCCCTGCTGGCAAAGACCCATATCCATCCCTCTCCAACTTGCAGGAGATTCGCTTCTCCAACATTCCAACGCAAATCCACACCATGCAAAAAGCTCCACAAGGGCAGGCGTAAGCTCATGTTAGACAAAATACAAAGGCACCCGTACGCCCCACGGTGCCCATGCAAGGGCCACATTCCCATCCCGACCACATCCCCACATAAATAGCGAGAAGGCGTTTAGAATTGGAGAGCAGCACCTGTTGGCGAAGAATTGCAATTAATCGTCCGGCCATCTGAAATCGAAGCGCCAGTCCAATCAAAACTTACCCCTTTGCTTCTTGTCACCACCGAGCTCGAAGTGCTTGCACCGCTTCAAAGCAATTTGGTGCTGAGGAGCGCGGTGAGATTGTCATTCAAATCAAAAAGAACAGACCATTTTGCAACGTACCTTGTACTTGCACGCCGTGCATTCCAAACGGAGGACGATCTGAAATTTAACAACCGTCAATCGACAAAATTCCGCCGCAGGTTCCTCCCAAAGACCTCGTAATTGCCCCTCGCAAATGCGATCCCATTAAGATACCCACCTTCCTCGTGGTCTTTGCCTTCTTGTGGAAGACGGGCTTGGTCTGACCACCGTAACCGCTCTGCTTCCGGTCGTAACGACGCTTACCTGAAAGACGAGACATTAGCGAAAAACAAATGCAGCTTTTCGAAAACACCAATGAACACAATATCAACATACCCTGGGCGAACAAGGAGGCCTTTCCGGTCTTGTACTGGGTAACCTTGTGCGGGGTGTGCTTGCGGCACGTCTTACCCTTGCAGTAAGTGTTGCGGGTTTTGGGTACGTTGACCTTTTTTCAACAAAGAAGGTACAAAAGACGTGAGGACAGATCGGCCAGACGGACATTGTGACCTCACCCATCAACCCAAGCTTCCTCCCAGCTCCGCCCAGAACGTCGCGGTATCCCCCCCAATCTCCCCGGGCGTGAACCGAGGATGAAGGACATCACAGTGTACATGCAATGTCACGCCAAAGTCAGCCACGCCGTCGATTCATAACTCTTCACTCCAGCAATCGTTGGGAAGCCCTCCGGAGCAGCCCTGGTTCCAGGCTCCAGCGAGAATCCCAACAAATTCCCAATGCAGAGCCGTCGACCGGCAGCAGTTCCGCGAGGGTCTTTCCGACGCGAGACGCAATTTTCTCAGCATTCCGCACTCGACCCGTCAGATACGTCCACATTTTCGCTATGCATCGACTTCCTCGCGTCCGTTCCGCTCCCGCCCCTCGAAAAATCGGCATACCCCCTCCATCTCGACCTCCCAACAACGAACAGCCGTCGCCCCAACTAGATGGACGGATGGATGGATGCGAAGGCTCACCATTTTGCGCTCCCAAGACTGAAGACGTTGGGAATGTGCGTGTAGATGGGCCCAAGGAGAGGAAGGACCGAGGGTTATGGCCAGAGGTTATGGTTACACAAATTTCGTGTGGCGAGGTTCCAATAGGTATCCATATCACTTTCCACCCTTCAACATCCCCATTTCCATCAGCATTCCACTCACCATGGGAAAGAAGTCCAAGGTGCTTCCCCCTGACTCGCCCTTGTGGGAAAACCAAACTCCCTTTCGAATACTTGAACGATCCTGGAAGAGGAAGAACCTCCCGCCGGATCTTTTCAAGTCCCTTCTAGATCCCTCAAACCCCGAACAGAACGAAAACAACGGGGATGCATCTGGACTAATACCCATATCCCTGCCTGTCGATTTGCAAGCTCTATGTTCACATTTCGGTCAGCGCGAGTCCGCCAGTCCTGCCAAATCCACATCCGCCTTTCTGGTCGCCAGCATTCCGGGCCTAATACTTATTCCTAACCCATTTGAGGCAAAGGCCCAACGAACTGTCGTGCGGAGGTGCTTACGGGAATACACGGGACGTCCAAATGTTACCAATTTAGATACGCATTTTATTCTCCCGGATGGCGGGGTATGGAGGGTTTACGAAGAATCCAAAAGGGCGGAAGCGGAGGGAGACACCATGTTGCTGGCCCGAAATCATAATGAAAGTCAGAAGCCGCCCGCTGCGGACGAAGGCTATGATGAGACCCCCGCGGATGCGTCAACTACAACCCAGGTCAAAATAGATCCTCCCACATCCCCGACACCCTACATTTCACAACCTATTACCGCAAAAGAGGGGACATACCGCCTCCGCTGGACGTCGCTTGGTTTCCAATATAATTGGTCAACCAAAGAATACCACCTGGACCGTCGGCCGCCGTTTCCGTCACTGATTGCGAACTTGTCCCACGCCGTCGTCGAAGCAGTTCAGGGTATCACTGGATACACTGTGGACCGGTGGAAGGCGGAGGCTGGGATTGTCAATTTCTACCAGTTAAAGGACTCGCTGATGGCACACCAGGACCGGAGTGAGATCAACACCGAAGCGCCCTTGGTTAGCTTTAGGTGAGTTCCATACATTAACTGGCGCGGATAACCAGTTTGAGTGTTCTTAATGTGTTGAAAATTTAACGTAGTTTTGGCAATTCTGGGATTTTCCTAATTGGCACTACCTCCCGCGACGATGCGCCGACCGGCATCATTCTTCGCAGCGGAGATGTGCTGGTGATGTCTGGACCTGCCCGAAAGGCATTCCATGGTAAGTAGTCTCGTAAACACGCGGCTGTGGAGGACATGTCCTTAACAAAGAAACGTCCCACTTGCTACCATCAAGGAGTACCAAGAATTTTGGAAAACTCATTACCCGACTATTTGGCAAAAGACCCTGAGGGCGACCCATCTCGAGATTCAGATTGGGATTTGTTTTCGGACTATCTTTCCACCGCTAGAATCAACGTGAACGTCCGACAGGTTTTCTAGATGATAAGGAATCTGTTGCTAAAACAATAGATGGGAATGGTGGCTGCCCAGTTTGAAATGTAAACGACATGCAAGGTGATGTGGCCGACAATAGATGACACTTTGGGACATTCTGAGGTCGTTGGGTGTGTTTCGCAATCAAACAATTGGAGCATTTCACACGATGAACTGGAAGCGGAAGGAATGGGAATGTCTCCGGAATCGAGTCCTATGTTATGGGCAACCCCTCAATCCTCTCCAGCCGGCACCTCCTCTTCCAGAATCTTTATCAATTTCACCCTCATCTCCGTCGAGTCATCCCCTCTCAATACATCGCTCACAAACGCGGCCTCAACTTGCAGCTGCACCATTTCCAACGCCCCTCGCAGCACCCCGCAGAGAATGTTTGAATACCACAGCTCCCCTCCCGCGTCCTCTGGTAATTCGACAAAATCTGACAGCGGATTTTCCTCAAACACCAGGGAAAATTCACGCGAATCTGGAGACCAGTTCACGACATTCGGTGAAATGCCGAGGAATATTTTGAAGCCGACCTGCAACGAGCGAAGGTTGGTGTGAGACGGTTGATCCACCTTTGAAAAGATTCGTTTGCCAAACCTTTGCTATTGCATCTGCTGTTTCCCGAAAATCCGCGCACTTTCCCATCCCCGATTTCGCCAAAAAGTCTTCAATTAATCGCACCCCAATATTATAACCCCTACCAAAAATAGTGAAAGGCGTCAACAATTTCACCACGCCAACGACGAAAGACGCACAAAGTATGACGTACATCTTCTCCAGCTGCTTGTTCACTTCCGCATAATCTTCATAATCTCTTAAGAGTTGGGCAACGACTGAGCCATACGTCAAGGTGAAGAGTTCGGCATTCTATGAGGTCCATAAGTCAAAGAACGCGCCGCGTCAACATGCAGACAGCGGCGTTAGTTGCCAGCAGTTTTAGCAGCAGCAGCTTACAATTTTCTCGACTCTAGTCTTCCAAATCTCGTCGCCTGTTTGACGGCCAGCTTGACGGAGCATGGTGATGTGGTTGAGAAACGAAGTTTGGAGGGGTGGGATCAAGCAATGGCGAGGAAGGCTGCAAGGAACTCGGACTTGATGGCCGCTGGCTTGAGTTCAAGCCTTTGGGGCTCAGTGTTCAGCCCGCCTCAGCCCAGGGTCAGCCTGTCCGGACGCCACCTCCAAACCATCTTCCATCAAGTTTGCCTTGCTCTTTGCAATTGCGTTCATTTCAAAGTTGCTTTGCGGCCATTGGTTTCATTAGTATTTGCCATAATCTATCGGAGCCTCCTATCGTAAACAGTGCCGCGGTTGAACCCTTTGTTAGCAACCAGCTTACTCCCGCTTGGATAGCCAGCTGCAGCCAGTAAAAAGAACAATGTCCATAGTCGTGAAGCATGAGGGGATGGAAGGTACACCGCCTACTTTGCTGATGTACACGTTAGGCCTGTCTGCCTCCGTGATTCACTGGTGTACGCCTGGCCTCACGTCCTTGCTTTATCAGGGTTCGCTTCAACATATGACGGTCTGGAAAATCACCTCTTGACTGAAACGGAACAAAGGGCCTTTTCGGATTTTCTCAACCAGCTGGTTGCGGAGGAGGGGGCTGATCCGAGAGGGGCAGGGGTTGGAGGTGGTGATGTTGCGAGGCACACAAGTGGTGGCCCGACGCAACCCTACATGTACGGGGGCGGTGGGGGAACCAACGGGAACGTCGACATGCAGATGTACCAGCAGCAACAGTTACAACACCAGCACCAACAATTCCAGCAACACCAACAACAACAGCAACAACACCTACAACAGCAACAACAGCAGCAGCAGCAGCAGCAACAACAACAACATCACCAAGCTCAAAATACTACCTCAACTTATGCCACTTCCCTACCTTCATCGCAATCTGCCCCATCACCCGCGGCCCACGCACCCCCACCAACGCCCGCTCCCACACCCACACCCCGCGCTACAAAACAGCGCAAACCCCGGGCTTCGCAAGCCGCATCTGGCGAGTATGGCGAGGAACAACCGGAAAAGCGACCAGGAAAGCAATTGTTGACGGAAGAGGAGAAGCGGGCGAATCATATCGAGTCGGAGAAGAAGCGGAGATTGAACATTAGGCTGGGGTTCGATCAATTGGTCGAGTTGGTCCCGACGTTGAGTCAGTGCCATCGGAGTGAAGCGTTAATATTGCAGAAATGTGAGTTCTTTTTGTCTGTTTCTTTGTCACTCTCGAGCTAGAGCATGCCATTTTCTCAACATTTGTGTTTTTGCCATGCGAACCGTAGCTGTTGAATACATTCAATATTTGACACGCCAAAGAGCCGAACTTACATCACGTATAGCTCAGGTCCGGTCTGCAATGGGTGAACCCATGGGGTAGGTTTGACATCGAAACATCCGATAGTTTTGTTTGCTTTGGCAGTGATTCTAACGTCTTTCATACCCGATTCATTCTTGTCTGCCAACCAGTACTGGTGGCATGGTAAGGCCGTAGTGGCGAATGGCTGAACCCCTCGGATGAGGCACTCCCCGAACTTTCAACAGATAGAAGATGGCCGGCAAATGGATGCTTCACAATCATACAGATGATTTCGGTTCTTGCTTCAGTTTTCTGCCCTTTTTCTTGCTGTGTTTTCTTTTTGGCTTTCTTGCCCCACGCTCTATTTTGTAAAATGTAAAATATTACAGGAAATTGTTCCGGCTTTCGGACTTCCAATAGAAGTTAAATAAGACCATGAATGGAATGCTCGTTGCGCGAGCCTTCAGTTATTCTTGGGTGAAAGGACCGGTCACGGAGAAGGCAACCCTCAAGCATAATGTGCAAAGCTAAATCATAGCGATGTTATTTGAACACATGCCGGTCGACTTGAATAATGAGACGGTCCAATCATAAATGCTTGGACTGCCACCAACCCGCAGTCCCCACCGTCCCACATGCGGCACCAACACATTTCGTCTTTCGAAACCGATGACACAAAAGAAGACGACAGCGACGCAACAATGCGAGGGAAAAGATATACAAAAAATTGGCCGTAACCAGGCAAGATTCATGACCATTCTTCAACATGACGAGAGATAAAGCGCCTCAACGGAGAGCGGCAATCCCTTGCCAGGCCAAAGAATAGTATGACCTCATAAAGCCCGACAGCGCACAAAGGAGAAGGAAGACAATAAAATGATAAAGACTATACTACTGAAAACCAACGGCAACCCAACGGATTCTAAAACAGGCAGACGGGTGTCATGGCCGCAAATACACACAGTACAACTAACCTTTTGGCGGAAAACTTAAGACTCACCCATCATCAGCATTGACTCGCAAAAAGGCACTCTGGACTGCATTGTCCAGAAAACAAGAGCAATTAGAATGGAGATCCGCGGAGATCCGCAACAAAAAAAAACAGGCCCTTGAGCCGCCACCCGCCAGAATTTATAGCGCGCCCCGGCATGGGTGTTTACACCCCACTATGATCCCTCCGGCGCGGACCAGGAATCGAACCTGGGACTATTTGCATGCTACTCGAGGTCATGACCACTAGGCCATGCCTCCAGTTATTGAAAAACTACACACATGAGAAACACATGGTGGCGATCCCGTTTCGCTTCCTTAGAAAGAAAAATCTGCCAAGCATCCATGTGAGCACTGCGATACCTCCACATTCATCCCCATCCACATCCATTTCCACTCTGTGTGCATCTGCCGCCAAAAGATGATGCAAAATGGCGGTCAATAAATGATAAAGAAAATGTAATGCGTAAAAACTAGACGAGCATCATGACTATCCTTTGACATGACCAGGGAAAAATATCCGCCTCGAAAAAAGAGGGGCAATCCCACGCCAGGGAAAAGAATAGTTATGACCTCATAAAGCCGACAGACGCCATCGCGACCGATAAAATAAATGAAAGGAAGACGAACAAAAAAAAATGGATAATAAACTCCTTTTAAAAAAATCGGTACACTCGTCAGACTGAGCCTCTACCCCTTCCGGACGCTGGAAAATGCATCACGGAATGGTCATCCACCTGCGCGGGGGGGTCAGCCGAAGCCAAGTTCCCCCCAAAGACGCAGCACTTCCCGTTTGGCTAGAGAGCCCCACGTCTCATCATCCGAGTTGATTGGTGTGACTAGTTTGGGAAAACTAATCAAGTACGAACGACTCTACATATGATCCTGAAGAGTTGGTCGATGAAGAAAAATCGAAAGGCGGGGGCCGCCCTTTTATAGACCTGATGGGTGTGTGGCGCATGCGTCCAAAAATGAATTCAACAATGACGATTGGTGGATGGGTGACGCGTCGACCAATCAGAGATACCTGGGTATCCATTAATGACGGTATCCAGTATGAAAAGTTTCCATTGTTGTTGTTTGAATATACTCTCACCCCTTCCAAAGGGGGGATACAAAACTCACGAGGATCCCGTCTGCGAGGTCTTCAACTTTCTTCCCGCCTCCTAAAAATCTGGTGAGGATCAAATGGGACCAGGTTGGCTATCACTACACTTTCCACGGGTGCGGTAACTATTTCTACATTGTGACTGGTCTTGTGCATGGAAGTTTGGCCATCGTATGATGAGGTCAAGCGGGGTCTTGAAAACCGGAGCGACCCCACGGCCGTCTCCATTGCCGCCGTGATCCCTGTGCCGCGCTTCGTGGGGTAAGGTCTTTCGACGGCTGCTTGGTGCCCATCCCTGTTCCGAGGATCCCTCGCTAGTCTTTTCCCTTTTATTGTCTTCTTCTTCTTCTCCACGCCTGATGCAAAAAAGTGAGGAATGGTTTCTGCCACACACACGCGGACACTTCACTACACTCTGCGTCAAATGCAGAGGTCTTTCGAGGTGCGGGGGATTGCATGGCCGACACACCCGGACGCTTCACTACACTCTGCGCAAAGCAGAGGTCTTTCGAGGTGCGGGTAGGCCCCATTTCGGTGAACGTCGCGAGGCGTGGTTTTTCTCTTTCTTTGTCTCCTGCTTACCCTCTTTACTGCATGGATGGGGGGTTGGGCGAGGAGCGAACCGCTCACCGGACACTTCACTACACTCCGCTCCAACGGAGATCTTTCGAGGTGCGGCAGCCGTCCGATCCATTGACCCCAACACCGCGAAAGCTACACATCATTGTGCGGTGAGGAATACGGGCAACGACCACCGGACACTTCACTACACTCCGTCATCAAAAGCGGAGGTCTTTCGAGGTGCGGTGTGTTTGCGTCCCAATCCGGGGAGCCAAAAGACACAACCTGAAGGGGAGGTGAGGAATGAAGAGCAAACCCTGGACACTTCACTACACTCTTGCAAAAAGAGGTCTTTCGAGGTGCAGGTTGCTTGGTCACATTCCGGTGAGCCAAAACACCTAAATCCCAATGTAATAGTTGTAATATTTGTAACATTGTCTCGTAAATACATTTTGTTGAATGCAATTGAATACACGCGCATGCGCACTACGTAACTGTGTTTGTCTCACTGCGTTGGGTTCCGTAAAACTCTGCGGTGGGTTTGGCATTAGAGATAATGTGGAGATTTCGATATGCATCCATGTGGATACAACTACTACTGTCCACCAATCACATATTTGCCCCACCTTGCCTCTCCAACACAAGACGTTTCTGATGTGGTGTGCAAATGGCGGAGTATACATTGAGCATCAGGTGCTCAAGCCCTTTCCGACGCGGTGCAAGCGGAGGGACCTTCAGATGACTCCAATTCCAGACAGCTTGCACAAATTGACGACAAGTATCATTGTTTTGAGCTCGTATTCACAATCAAACATACATTGCTTTTACGCCCAGATGATAATACTCAATCTACGCCGTTCCTTTGCGCCGTCGCTGCCCCTTCATCGCCCGTCGCCAAGCACTCTGCAATTTTCAATCACCGTCTCATCGCAAGTGCGCACGGCTCAATCATCATCCAACCAGCCATTGCTCTCCTCCTCCTTCACCGTGTTGACCCCATCTGCTGCGACGTCGTTCTTCGACGTGTCAACCCCATCCACGACCTCCTCGTTCTTCGACCCGTTAACCCCTACCGCCTCACCCTCTTTCTTCAACCTACAATGCCACCTATTTTTGATATCAATCATTCTGTACCCAAACTCCTTATTGAACTCATCCGTGATTTTGGTGAACTGTGTCCCCATCTCGCGGACCTTTTTCCGAATGAACTCGTCCTGGTCAGCTGTGAACGGTTTGCGGGGGTGTCGAGGAGCGGCGGAAGATGGACGGGTCTGTATGTACAGAAATCAAAAAAAGCAAAAAAGGAAGAGGATGAAAGGGAAGAAATGGCAGGATCAAGACGTTGGTGATGGGTAGTAGCTCCCCAAGTGCGTAGTATCTAACCTTCCGCTTTTTGTGTGGGCTGGTGGAGTCGCAAGTCTTTTTGGTTGGCATGATGCGGGGTCTCGACTCTCTCTGTAGGATTTGCGGCTTTTGTCTGTGCGTTGAAAGGTGGGGAGGTGTGGTTTCTTGATGCAGCGGAAAATGTGGAAGAGGAGATGGGCAAAGTTTGAGAAAAAGTGCGCGGGAAACCAAAATGCGCAGCAAGGATTCTTGGGACCCTGCTGGACACCGCGATTTGCAGAGGGTTCTGATGCGTTCATTCCCTGGCTGGGTTCATCATTAAAAAGTTGCAAAATGTGCCACCCAAGGGATCATGATGAGTGATAAAACCCTTCCATGCACGGTGACCAATTTGGCGTGGGAGCGTACGCCGTAGCATGGTACGAATTACAGATACAGGCGTTTCCAACAAAGGTTTGGATTTTCTCATAAGCACGCTATGTATTTTGAATATCCAACCAAAGGTTTGAGGCCTCCGAATCCCTGACATTACATCTTCGAAACCGTACAACACTTTTGTGCGTTGTACTTCCCCTTCCTTCTGCCCCGGTTTAATCCCGGACAGATGGAATACTTTTGACTGCTGTATATCCATATGGAAGTATAACAAACGAGTGAAAATCCGAATGTAAAATTCGCTCGCTATTGGCTCGATTATCCATTGACAGCAAACGAAAAGTGTTCACAAAAAGACCCTCCGTGTCAACCAGCTTTTGATGCTTCCATTGCGCTATCCTACTCTAATCTACCGCTGCACCGTTCCCCTCCACCCACGAGAAGCTAAATACTTTTCTTGTGCCTCATTTGTATGCACCTCCGCATATGGCTTGTAAAAAGCTAATCTACGCAACGCTTCCGAAGGCACCACGCTCGAATCAAAAAAGCTCGATCGGGGAATCATCACGCACTCGACTTTGTCGCCGTGCACCGACTGCGCTACCACCGCAAAAGGGTACGCATCAAAGTCGTCTTCTGACGGTGTTGGAGGGGAGAATAGGGCGAGCGTTGGGTCTGCAATGTGGGCGGGGATCGGAGGAAAGTACTGCCCAGCTGAAAGTTCCGTGAGGAACGATGCTTCTCGAAGGAGCTCGTCGTGAGGGCCAAGTTGTTGACCCCTGTAGGGAGCAAGCTGAAAGTATTCGGCAAATGTGTTAGCATTGTATATCCAGCATTTGTATTCAACCCCCGTGTCGCGATCAGACGAGGGATTGACCACGAACCGTGTATCGCGGTTTGAAAGGATTGGAAAAGCTGCGGTCAGCTGTTTTGACAAACGTAACCTGTCTCAGCACCCGACATTTCCCCTTGACGATAAAGTAGATATTCTGGGGTTCCTCCCCCGGAACAAGGATTACAAACTCGCCGGCAAATCGTTTTGTAGTCCTTTGAAATTTCAGAATGCAAGATTAACAAAAACGATACATTTCCTTCCGCACAATTTTCATCTAATCTCAACACGTACGCTAACCGACTGATCTGCGCCAACGCAGCTTTGGACAAGTTGGAGAAAGCCGGCACTTTACTGAAAAACTGCAACGTCCCCGAGTCCACGTCGCTCGACTCCTTCACGATACGAACGTAATCATCCCTCTCAATCCTCAGCACCACGCTCCTAACCAAACACGTCACTGTGGTTGTTCGCTTCTCGGGTTTGAATGATAGGCTTGCCGGTTCTCCAATCGATCCCCCAACGTCAATTTGTGATACCATGGGTCGCTTCATAAAGAGTTGGTCTGGACTGGGATCTTTCCGGCTTGTGCATGAGCCCAGTAAGAGCACGTACCAGCAGGTAGCCGTGTCGCCCGTTCGAATGAGCACTGCGCCCCGTGGGTGTATCTCGTATCTACTAGCATTATAAAGGGTCATACGAGCCTTCGGAAAGACAAAACATTTAGTCCTGGTAGTAACGAACCCACACGCGCCCACAAGTGTGCTTACCGCAGGGGGCAGTCTAGAGAAGGCATTAAACTCTCCCAAAATAGCCTCCAGGGTATCATAATCTTTCTCCTCCCTCAGTCCAGATACCATATCCAACACCTCTCGCACTCTAATAGCCCCCGCCACATGCTCTTTTTCTTTTGAAGAAATGACCAGCATCTCTTCCTCCCCTTCCTCCACCCCGCCTCCCGCCTTCCCCACACTTTCAGCGGGCCCATCAGCCACCTTGAGCTTCCCACGTAGCAAAGCAGCGTACATCGCCATTTGCCACAGGAATACCGGGCGGTTGATGCCGGCTGAGATGGTGCTGGTCCGGCGCTCAAATGCGTTGGGGGGCAGACGAGCTTTGCTTGGGGTTTGACGTGTAATGGCAGGAGGTTGCTCAGGTGGAGTGGGAAGGTGGGACGAAGAAGACGTGAATATCTCGTTCTCCGGTGGTGATGCGGTGACGGTGATGAGTGGAGTTGTCGGGGAATGGAGACTCCCAGGTTGAGCGGTTCCGCTGTCACGGGGTGGTGGAATGCCCACATGCTCCGCGGCAGGTGACAGATTGTCGTCCCTGACCGCAAGGCTTTCCTTCTGTTCGTCTGGCCATGTACCCGTGACACTCTGCTCAACATTCGGCTTTTTCGCTGGTGGAGGTTTGATGTTGGGAGTGGAGGGTTTTGAGAGTAAAGGCGGAAAGCGTCTCCGTGGTGGAGCGGGAAATGGTGTGGGTCGGGGATACCCGTCATCGGAGCACAAAGAAACTGCGCTTCGCTTGGCAGAAAGCGGACGTGCGGCATCTGCAAATCTGACGATGGCGGTATGCCGCCCTTTCTTTTGAGGCTTTGGCGGAGGTTCGACGGGCATTTGATCCAGAGCTGGAAGAACAGGCAACTGGTAAAATTGAGAAGAGATTATGTCCTCCAGGGCAACAGTCCGGGGTCCAGGCGAGCATTTTCTTTTCTCGCGAGATGCACCAGCAGCGCCATCTTCGCAGCGCGGTTTAGGGTGGATGTCAGTGACAGCCGTATCGGGTCGCGAATAGCCATCCTGCTCTCCCACTATGGCAACATACGCAGTGGTGGGCCGTGTTCGAACGCGAGCGCTGGGTTTCCTCGAGTGACCGCGACTCACTGGACGTGATGCTGGTAGGCCAGGTCCCATCAATGCGTCCGCATCAACCACACCGCAGAGGCCCTCCACCGCCTTTGGAAGCATTGCCAGCATCTCCTCGCCTTCTTTGCTGGAACCCCTGCCCGACCGTCGGCTTACTGGTCGGCTGTCAACATCCGCAGATTTAATGACGGCCGCGCCCGGTGGCAGCCACCCGCCAAACTCCACCTGAGCCCCTGTGAGAGAATGGCGGACAGTGTGGCCAAGAATATGCGGCATCACACCACTCGGCGAAGGTGTCAGTTCAGGCGGTACAGTTACGGTGCTAACAGGTAATTTGCAGGAATTGGTGCGCCGCCGTTCGCGCCGTTCGCCAGAATCACCCGCGCTTTTGCGGTCCCCCGCATCCTTACGTCCCACCGCATCCCTACGTCCCACCGCATCCCTTCCTGGCCGGCCCCTCCACAGCCTCTTCCCTCTCGCTTTCGCAAGCCCCGAAATAGCTGAAAACTTTGATTGGACGTCTTGCCCGAAAAGAACCGTTATGAGGGCAACCGCCCACTCCATTCACGGTGATCTTCTCGCCGCGTTTTGTGATGGTTCATTTCAGGAAAGACGCGAAACAGGAAAATTGGAAACAATGAAGTCCGAAACCAATGATCGAACAAGCGGACGCGTAGCAGATGCAGTCGAGACACATCGCGTTCAAGCAATATTTGCTCACGTAATGCGGACTACTGCCCCCTTGACTACACTTTGACGATAATGATGCATCATTGACTGAAGTACAAACGGCCCATGCTATTAAATACAGGTTTTAAATACAAAACAAAATCAATGCCCGCATCTTTATTACAAATCAATGCCTCCATCTTTAATACAAGCGAAATATGCCATCAGTAAAAGTCAGAGTCAATAATGCGACGCATACAACCAGCTTACATCTTTAGCATCCGATCCTTTCCACCGCTTGCCACTCGATCTCCCGCCGGGCTCCAATCGACGGAAAAAACCTCATCAGAGTGCCCGGGTAACTCTGTTTTTAGCTTTTTGGTCCGCAGATCCCATGCTTTGAGGGTTGAGTCACGACTGCCGGAAAGAACTTGTCGGCTATCTGACGACCAGCAAACTTGGTAAACAGCGCCGACGTGCCCGCGTAGCGTTGTAATGAACCTGAAAAGGGGTATCATTGTAAATTGAAATGCCTAACCCCGTGCTCGCCCTCGGCTAGAGTCACTCACTTTCCGTCTGTCCCATCCCATAGTTTGACACTCTTGTCGAAACTGGCACTGGCTATTAATCTCCCATCGGGAGAGAAACTCAGGTGATTTACAAGCTGCTGGTGTCCCGTCATTCTCGCAATTGGCTTCTTGCTGGATGCTGGTTCCCAAAGAAACATGGTGAAATCGTCGGAGCCAGAAGCCAGACGCTCCTTTTGTTGCCCTTGATGTGTCGCTTCTGCGTATCGCTTTACTGCCGCAGCGTGAGCCTCCTCTTTTGAGGTTAAGCGGCGGGTCGTGTGGTCATAAGGGCCTGTTCGAAGGATAAAGTCGGTGCTGAGAGCCAAGTGATTTACCCAGTGAGCATGGCCTTCAAGACTTCGAACAAGCTTTCCCTGTGGCAGAAAGTGGAAGTCAGAATCAAAAAACCTCTCCGACAGAGGACTTGAAAACGAAGCTTACGTCTTTTGCGTCCCAAACTTTAATCGTTTTATCTCTTGAGGCCGTGTATAGTAGTCCATCTCCACCCCATTTGACACACATAACCGGCGCCGTGTGCTGCGACAATGTCATCAAGACCCGTCGCAGAGTCGCGTCCCATATCCGTACTGTTCCATCTTTGGATGCACTAGCAAAGCGATTGCAGTTGATGTTGCTATGAAAATCCGGTGGTTAGGATTTGAGGTGGCGATGAAATCCGAAAGTCAGACCAACTTACAGGTGCATTGGTTCCCATACTATACTCGTTATACATTGCGAGTGTGCTCGCAAGGCATCACCCAAGGGTTTCCCCGTTTTCGGACTCCATAATCGAATCTATTGACAAGTTCAGAACGGGACGTGACCCCTAACCAGCAACGGAAAACATACCGTACTATCCATACTCCCAGAAGCAAGGATCTGGCAATCCGGCGACCACGAAACAATTTGCACCCAATTTTTGTGGCCTGAAGCATTGAAATGCGTCAGATTTTGCGTCCTTTTTTAGGGAAACTGGGTTTTCGCCTTCCTCCACACCTTCCAAAGTGAACTGTGGAGTTTCGGTCAACAAATCCCAAACGCGAACGGTCGTGTCCCCAGAGCCTGTTGCCAACTGAGTCCCATCTGGACTGAAGCACACACTCAGGATAGCTTCTGTATGACCTAACAAGCAGGAGTTTATGTCAGTGTCTGGATTGTGCCAATAATCCAGGTGGACATTCGATGAACTTACCAGCCAGTGAAGCAGTGCATCGATTGACAGCTCGCACCCTGAAGACAGCCTCAGGTTTGTACACAATGGTAATCACATCTTCCGTCGAACGCTTTAATCCTTCGATAATATCCGTGTGGAGGTCTCGCACAATTTCCGTCTCATCCACCGAGAACGCGTATGGCAGAGGCTCCTCCTGTGTTGCGGAAGCGTCGGTTTGTTTGCACAAAACTGCAACTAACCGGATCAATGAAGCCTTAGCCGAACACTCACATTTTGAAGCAGGTTGTTGAGTAAGAGGGCCAATTGCTCTGGGTTTACGTCGGCTGGCAAGTTGAGAGGAGGGCCCGACACCTCGCCCTCGGGACTTTTGAACTGAGCGACGACAGTAGAACCCGACGGGGCAGGAGCGGGAGCAGGAGCAGCGCTCGCCAATTTTCTTTGCTTTCGCGCTCCAGACTTTGGATAAGGGTTCACTCGCGTATCGCCTGGCATTTTACAAATGTAATTAGGTTGGTCCTCTCAAACGTTTCGAGCAAGTCGAGCACACCAAGACCGCCAAAAAGAATAAAGAGTCGGCTTCAGTCGGATCCAACCGCTAACTACAGTATCTGTCCCACAGGCACAGAGACCCAAATTGCTTTGTTTACAAGGCCCCAAATGTGGCTTGGCCTTGCGCGTCTGACAATATTTACGCGAAACCCTCCAGTTAGACACTTTCTCCACCGAAATTTACTTCCCCCAAAAAGACTACACACCAACCTCCTTCATTGGCATCCATCCTATCTGCCATCCTTCATTGGCATCCATCCTATACGCCATCCTCGACTGGCATTCATCCCCTCTGCCACTCTCTGTTGGCATCCATCCTCTCTGCCAACGGCCCGGGTCTTCCTCGACTCCATCGGCTCTCGGGCAATTCACCAAGGTAAAGTTTATCATCTGAAAGGGTCTGAAAAGGAGAATGGGACTTTTGGGCAATGCCGTGTTGTGGATCATCGTCTGGTGTAATATATACATACATATGTATGTGTATATATACTGGCGCCAAGGATAACTGCAAGAACGCACGGGTTGATACTGACTGCGACACAAGACACACGGAGTGCCCCGGATTCGCCATCTGGGAATCCGGGCATCACCGCTTCGTGTGTCTCGGCATCGACTGCAACACTTAACAGTATCGCATCAAGAACGTGCCGGGTTTGTGGACCCTCTCAAACGAGGGTAATGCGGTACCCAGGATGAGCCCCAACACATTATGGTCCGGGGATGTTGCAAACCCGCTACATGCGCCGGACGCATCTCAAAGCAAGACTCGGGGACGGTAGCCATTCCGCTCCGACGTCCCTCACCCCCCGCACTGTTCTGAGCAGCATCAGCTGCGATGGAAGAACAGTGGTTGCCTGAAAGAGTCCGTTTGGTTAAATGTGGACTGTTCTGTGAACCATATTTAACCATCTTTCTTGTTTTCCGTCCGCTTTCGAGTCCCAGGTCCGCGATCAACCATATTTCCCGGCTCCAATCTCTCGTTATCCCAACCGTCACCGGTGAGTGTATACCCCGTTTCTTTCCTTACCCGCCGCCCAACTCCTGATGCAATCAATAATATGATCAACAGCACTCTCCACCCATCGCCACCCATCCACCAAACACTTCTCCCTGTGCGGAACAAGATAATCAAGCCGCCATAGGTAGTTCGACGGAGGGAGATGCGCTGGCATTAGAAATTGTAATCATAAATATAATACATAGCAATTTGTGAACAGTTATTGAAATGTTCCCGCGCATGAACAATCTAATAAGGAGCAACTTGGTCTTCTGCCTCAACTCCAAAAAACCCCGCGGGAGACCAATCTCTTGTTTTCGTTGGCATTTTCGGCTGAGGTTCCGTAGTCCAAGAGGGGGGAGCGTATCGTTTGTTCGAAGTGCTTACGGGTGTTTTGTGACATGCGAGGAATGGAGACGATGGGCACGGTGGTACAATTTTAAGCAAGAACTGACGCTTTTGGGACATAGACTAAGGGAAGTATGGTCAATGTTGATGAAGTCAAACCGAACTCTGTGGATCCGCCTATTTTACCCGGGGAGCGATAGGACAATTCCCCCACCATCCAGATGCGGATGGTAAACCTGAATTGTTGTGCCGCGAAAACATCACCTCTTCAAACACCGGGTTCTTTCACACAATAATACAATCGACAATAATATTAACAGATAACCGCCCATAGAAGTACGAATAGGGTTCATAGATCCTCTCTAGCTTCAAACCTTTCTACATAGGGATCCAAAAAAAAACTATAGCTCCTCCCAACAGTACCTCACACCGGCCCCATATGTCCACTTAATCGCCAATCTTTCACCACATCAGCCACATCTTCATCATCGCTCAGCATTGAGCGCCTGGTCCCGGGTTCAACCTCTTCACCCGCCGTCTCGTACGCTGCCTCTCCCTCTGAACTTGACTCGGGATGGGAACTGGGAATGGCATTGTTCTCGGGAGCGGTGGCATAGCCATCGCCGTCCGTCGTAGTGTTTGTTGTCGCAGTCGACCAGCGAGCATTTTGTTTTGGGGAATATGGCTCGTCTTCTGGCGCGGTTGCGTACGACAAATTTTCGTCGGAAGTCCACCCATTACTACCTCGCTGTTGGGCGTCTTCCGAATCCAATGCTGTCGCGTAAGCTTCCGATGACGCGCTCGTTAAGGACCGGCCATCACCTTGTTCCATGGCCGTTGCATATGAATCGGAAGTAGGGCTGGTGACGCTGCCCCGTGACGAAAAGGACGCTCCCCGCCGGCGTGCGGCCCGCCTAAATGAACCAATGTGCGATGACGCTCTGCTGGGCGACGTGGTACGACGCTCTTCGGGAAGTCGAGGTGCCTCCCGAACAGATGCGGACCTTTCCGTCTCTGTATCTGCTGTGGAATTTGACATATAGGACGAGTAAGACGTTCTCGCCCCGGCCCGTGCCCCTTTGAGACGCCCGAGAGAATATTCTGATTCGGCGGCATATCCGGACGAAGCTACTGAATAAGATCGACTCAGCGAGGGAGAACTGGCATTGAATCGATGCAAAGAGTCGAAATCCCCAGTATAACCATGTGAGGAAATGGATGGTGGTCGCTGCCCCACCAGAACGGAGTCGGTCGGTGGTTGAGGGACAGACTCGGCAGAATCAACTGTAGCAAAGCTCCCAAACGAACCCCGCCGACCCAGCGGCAGCGGTGCACCCCAATCCACGTCAGAAGTTTCAGCCTCCCCTATTCCCGGCCCGTGCCCGTTCCGTGTTTCAGCATTGCCCTCTTCCATCCGTCCCTGAGCCTCCTCTCCCTTTCCCACCATGCGATTACCGTCACCCAGAGGGACAACGGTGCTCGTTGTTGATAGCCTCCTTTCTTCCGTAATCGGAATACTCAAGCCCCCCTCCAATACCGTGTCATCATCGTCTGATTTTGATGACAGGTCACTGGCTGCGGATACAACAGAACTATGCTTGTTGTCGGCTCCCAGAAACTGCCATACCGGCGCAACCATGGTTGGATTGACATTCGTACCAGGCTCTGGAACCGTCTTTGCTCCGATAGAACCCACCTCGGCCCCTAAATCCTTTGACATACTTTCGCGATTCTTTTCGCTCCCTACCACAGCTTGTGCATGTGAGGTATCTCTTTCTTCTGCAGGAAGGTTCACAGCAGGGATATGCGCCGATGACGGGTTCTGACGCTGCTGTTGAAGCTGTTCATATGCTTGTATATAGAAGACATCTTCAGGGCCGAGAGACAGAGAATCCTTGGAGGGTACTAGGGAACCACTTGTTCGATCATGGCTGGGTCGCGATCGACTGGACCGAATTGATTGACCTGAGTTGGTGGAACGGACAGACTGCCGGGGTTGAACCCCCGCTGCCGCCATTGTAGAATGCAGGCTGCCAGAGACAGAACGGGAATGCCCGGAGGTTGATGGATCGCCGGAGGGGTCATCAGCGGATATGATATCTTTCCGCAATTCACTAGATCTAGCGCGACGCCGCCGGAGCAACACTACCAGCGCAAGCAGGCCGCAGAGACTAACAATTCCACCGGTAAGCAGCCCTATTCCCAGAGGTCCCAATTTGCTTGAACTAGGAGTGTTGGCCACAGAAGCAGGATCGGTTTTGTCAGGATCGGTAGCGTTCTTTCGCGAAAAGATGTACCGATCAGCAACGATTGCCCCCGATGACCCAACAGCCAGCGATGCAAGAAACGAAGAATCATCGGATTTCCCATCATGAGGTACAACCCAAGAAAGCGCAACGGTTGCGTTTGGCCCACCCTCAATCTTGTAGGCACTCAAGCTTCGTGGGGTTGACACCAATAGACCCCCATTCGGAAACACAAGCACCGAATTGTTGGCGCAAGGCACCCCTTGCCTCTCCAAGTCTCCTGACAATCTCCAGAGTGAATTGCCAGCCCTAGCATTCTCCATTGACACTGGAACCAAGGTGCCCACCGAAGGAGCTGTCAACCCCATGTTTACGCAGGTGTACAACCAACCGCGCTTCTCGTCAATGGCAACAATGCTTTTCAAGAGTGGATTAGAATGATTCAACAAAGCATTATCGGCCCTCCAACTAGCTTCCCACGGAACGCCCAACTGACTGGTAGTATTGAACGCTTGGATTCCATCCACCGTGACCAGAAAGGCGATGTTTGACATGGACGGTACGCCAACGATCTGCGCTACGTCAGAAATGAGAGTGGGGGCAAACCCGGCGCCAACACGAAGCGATCCGAGAGTTATACGGTAAGCTGAATCTGCTCCGGCTACGTAGAACGATTGATCATCTCCATTTGGAGATGAGGGAACGGGACTTGGAGCAAGCGAAATCTGGTGGATATTTCCGCTTCCAACGGGCACACAGTCTCGAACCAGGCGTCCTGAGGCTATGCTTAACTGCACAATACATGGTTGTACGTAAACTAAGAGCAGTCGATTAGACGCACTCCCGACGATAAGTTTGCTTTCAGACTTTAGGACCAACCTGGCTCCACCACAACGCCATACAGGAACTTTCGATCGACCGAAAGCCGTGGCGAGAAAGAGAACCACGCAGCGCTCCGAATTGATACCAGATCAGAAACCGAGCGCAATGAATCGCCGGTTTCCGATTTTACCACCGTTGCGTGTACGATTGCAGCTGTTTGACCTCCAATTGGTGGCGACGACGTATCCGCCTCTATCCAGGAAAACACAGCAGAGCTTCCTGCAAGCGCCAAAAAGGTGGACTCTAAGCTGGATTTAAAGGGCCAGGCGTAAGACCCAGGAACGTCATAATCGGCAATGACCGTCCCGTTCTCTCGTAGTCTCGCCAGTTTAAACAGCGAGCGGCCGTTTGATTGAAGGCGTGATGTGAGGGCAAACCATATAGAATCAGTACTGTCAATAACTGGAGGAGCGGCCGGTGTCCAAGGTGTTGCAGCAGAGCCGGGTGGGACGGATAAGGTGGCAAAGACCGGGGACAAATCACGCAACGGAGCGGGAGCAGCTATAGGGTTATCGCAGTGTCAGAGTACTCTAAAAAGTACACTTCGTCCCCAGTACCTATTCCGAACAAAGGTGAGAGGATTCTACTCACCCGTCAGCTGAATGGGGGCCGATATCTGCCCTGTTCCCCAGACATCGTAGCCTGGTTGGGGGAATATAGCCTGCCCGAAGGCAGCAGCGGGGAATAATACTAACGATAAAGCGGCTATCAGCACTAAGCTGCCAATGTGAACCAAATTCATCTGTCAGTGCGCAAATTGTTTGGCATTGGCCAACCACAACAAAGGAACGCCGTTTGAGGTTTCCTGGTTCATTCATCAAGCGGCTTGGGGAAAAGGGTAACACAACCCATCTGACCATATCCGGTTAAACGACAAGTTTGGGCAAGCGGGTCAATCTTGGTGCTCGCACTTTCCCACACCCCTCTCACACCATCTCGTACACATCTGCATCATCTCAATCCCCGCCCGTCTCTTCGTCCTTATTCCAGCGCATCACCTTTGAAAGAGAAAGCAAGAAGCGCGCATACGTTGACTGAAACGCGCCATCTGGTAGGTTTGCTGGTCCAAATGCGGGGTGATCTCCCTGAACGCTGTTGTTTCTAGTTTGGGTTGAGGAACCCAAAACCGTTGGGATCCGGGTAACTGCATTGTGATTCTAAAGATGTGCATTTTCCCTATTATATACGTTGCAGTCCGCACAATGCCGGATTTGGGTCAGAATCATTTACCGCACGTTACATCAACCGACGGCACTTCCAGTCAACCTTTCCACCCGCGGAATGGGAGAAGCACCGGAAATTTCTTTACCCATGGCATCTCTGGTGTTGGAGGCCTGTCGCGCAGCAAGTCTTCGAATGGATTCTCCTTGAACCTGGGCTTAAGCCGCCCGCCTCGTCCCGCCGATGACTCGGGCCAAATGTCAAACGTCCTTGTGGACGAACCCAAAGAGCGGAACGCGCCGGACGTTTCTTTGAGCAACCAAGGGGCCCAGATGTCCGTGGACAGTCACAAGTCTTCGACCCAAGAGCAAGCTACTGGTATCCCATTCAGTGGGCAGCAAGTTACCCACCAATCGTCAAAGCTGGTGCCTCCCGTTGCACAGAGCGACACTCTTGGTCTTTCTCAGACGCATCAAGCTATGGTACTGAGGCGTGGCACACTTCAGACGACTCCAGTAAATCAGTCGTCTGAAGATGCGCTTTCCATCCCTGTAACTGGCGCAATCGAGGGCGAGAACGACCTTGCCGTCATAATGATGAACATTGCGGAACAGATGCACAGGAAAAACGAAGATAGACAGAAAGAAGTGCAGAGACAGGTGCGTCCGTCGCCCGTGTTTCTGTTGTACTTGCGCGCATTTTATTCAAAGTTACCCTGTGCCAGGCCGAAGAGCTGGACCAGGCCCGCGAAACAATTCAACAACAAGGGCAAGTGATTCACAAGCTCAACGAAAGTTGTCGGATGGTGATACAAGCGGTCACCGGTCAACGAGACAAGGTTGAAGCAAACCGCCAAAGGTACTCGTCGCACCCGGAAGAGACGTGTTCCTCTGAAATGGTACTGAGCCGTACTCTATCCAGGATCGACAAAATGAAGCAATCCTGCAAGTTGTACTCTATCACTATTAAAAGACTCGACAAGATGATCAAAGATGCTGATGCAGAAAAGAGCAAGCTGTTGCAAATGCTTACGAACGTGCAAAAAGGTGGGAACGTCATTAACTTGATGCGTTGGGTTACAGACCAGAACCTCACCAAGGAGTTCAGATTGCCAGGATCTTGCAACTGAGCGTGATAAAGTAACGTCGGAGAAACGCAATGGAGAACAATTGGGTATGGATACATAATACCGGCGGTCGCGGTTAGGTACAAGATGCATATTAACGATGAAACCCAGCACACGACCTTCAGTCAACACTACGGAAGCAACTAGACTCTGCAGTTGCGCAAAACGAGACAATTACTGCTCAATATCAAAGCGCCAGCAAAAGGGCCGAGTCCTTGGAGAGCGATATTGTAGAGCTTCAAGCTAAGCATCGAGACGCAATCGATCGCTTGAAAAGAGATGCGGCAGATGAAATATCAACGCTTAAGTCGGAAAAAGGTGACACGTTGAACTGACATTCACAGCTCGCGCCACAACCTCATCTCAATCCAAAACCAATAGACTCCTTGAGGAATGAACTGTCTTCAAGCCGCAGTGCGCTCAAGAACCTAACCGAAGCGAGCGACACAGCCGAACAGAACGCCAAGGCACGCATTGCGGCCCTTGAAGTTGAACTGAAATCACTCGAGTCTCGCCAACATGACTTGGAAGATGCTAAGAAACGGCTCACAAGAGAAGTGGAAGACTTGACGGAGAAACTCGAGAAAAGTACCAAAGAGAGCCGCGACGCGGAAGCGCGTCATACCCAATTGACTGCTGAGTTGGAGGAAAATCGATGCCTCTTCCAACGCAAGGAAACACAATGGCAGGAGGTGAAATCACGGTTGATATCCCAGATTGAAGAGGGGCGGGATCGGTATGTTCGCGGACGCGCAGATGCTTGGATGAAAGAGAGGTCGTCCACTCATCTTTTTCTGATTCAGCTTACGCTCAGCGGAACTCGACTGGAAAGCGAAGTGTCAAGAATTAGAAAGCGAGCGTGATAGGCTACATCGTGAAGCTACCGCTCTGAAAACCATGAGAGATGATGTTCTAGCAAAGTAAGTACAGGTGCCGCTGCAGTGTCGTTACTGGCAAGTGCTAACTGTTTGTAATCGTAGGAGCGAAGACGTTTCAGCTGTGTTCAACAAGCTCGGTGAAAGCCAAAGGAAGGAGATTGAGCTTCTGTCGGAGCGCAATCGAGCCTTGCAGGCATCCTTGAACAAAGAGCAAAATGACCGTGCCCAAGAAACCGAGGCCCACCGGAACGCGCTGGATGCGGCTCGCCGCAGGTACTTGCGTTTAAGTTACATTTTCCATTGATTACGTTACTATAACTTATGTATGAATTGTTGCGGGCAAATAGCGCGGATGGTAAGCAGCAGATGCTCAAACTTGAATACGAGAAGCGATATGATGGTTTGGCCGAAGAATTGCGCGAAGTTCAATATCAGTGGGTATCTTCTCTGTTTGGCGATATCTCAGTTAATGCTGATCCGCGTTGTTCCTTCCAGGTTGGCTACGCAAAAGAAGAGCCACGATCGAATGGTTGAAGACCATAATGAAGAGATGCTGCGCTGGCGACAGAGACATGATAAAACGTTGGCCGAGTACAATCAGGAGCAGGTATCTCCAGTCAACCTTGATGTAGTGGTAGAGTCGATATGAACTCGAATGACCGACATGACCCCCAGGCGAAGTGGGAGACAAAGCTTTCATTGCTGCAGGATAACCTCCAAAAGGTCCAAAGCGACCTAGTCGCCGCAACTAAAAGAGCGGAAGTTGCCGAGGTGAACTCTGAGTATCGATCCTCTGGCAGCATGCATCGGCTGACATTCAGCATTATAGAAAATCGTTGAAGACCTCTCTGATCTTCAGCCAAATCATACTGCTCTTGTCAAACGCGCCCGCGAGTTAGAAGCGACCTTGGCTGAAGCTTGCGCTGCTCGCGATGAAGCTGTTGGACGAGTCCAATACGCCGAAAGGAATCTAGGCGAAGCAAAGCAAGAACGTACCGCTCAGCAAGAGCAGGCAGAAAAGATGGAAAGGGAACTAAAGGGGACGGTCAGGAAACTGGAACAAGACGTCGATGAGTTGAAGGTAAGATTAATGTTTCACGAGCCATGTGTCATGATGAATATTTTCATATAATTCTCAATGTAATTCAGAGAGGCATGGTCACAATGGAGGCAGAGAGAGACCACTGGAAGGCTGAAACAGCCAAGTGCCGAACTGAGAAAGACTCTGAAATCGAAAAGGTAATCTCCCCCACAAACACTACGTTTGTTCGGTTGACAGGGTAACATTGGTAAAACTTGGCGCATAGCATGTCGGTAGTTTGCAAGAGTTGAGTAAGCTTTTCGATATTCGAGAGGTTTGTTCTGTTAGCTGTTGTCCTTCCAAACGCTTTAGCTAACAGACCGTGTCTGGTGCCAGTCCGAAAAAGCTGGTTTGAGTGCTATGGTGGATAAATTACGCCGTGAGAAGGTAATACTTAACTCACTCACTGGATGTTGCTCCAAGTGGACAGCTAAAATAACGCACATTCCACCAATTAAAGGCGGAATTGCAGCAATCACTCGCAGCTTGGGAAGAAGCGAAGGGCCAATCCCAAAAAGATTCGAGCGCCACCGCAAAAGCACACAAGGCGTTCACCCAAAAGATCCAGGGCCTTGAAAATTCCGTGAAACAACTGACCGACGAGAATACCGCTCTGAAGGGGCAGCTGGAAGATTACGCTGTCGATCGTGACATATCGAGCCAACAGATTCAAGCGCTGAAGGAAGACCTTAACTCGAAAACCGAGTTGGCAGATGACGTGGCACATCTTCAGAATAGATGTGATCAACTGGAACTTGAATCGGAGGAGCTGCGCAAGGGAAAAGAAGCTGCCGAAACCCGTGTGGACTCCCTATTGAAAGAACGGGACCAACTGCTCCGTCAGCGCGAGACGCCAAGTACACCGCGCAAAGCCTCTACCGTAGCGGAGGACAGAATCTCAACTAGTGTGGGAGCCTTACCACAGACACCTGTATCGGCTCGAAAAGAGCAGCTACCTCTTTCTAGGGGCCGCCTTGACGAGACATGCTCACCCACCGCGAACTCCCGCTCTCCAAGAAAGAGCGCTGTCACGCCCAGGACGCCAAGGCGCCCCACTGCAGAGCGGATGGGAAACGCGTCAGAGTGCGTTGATTTGGATGCTAGAAGTCCGTCCCCGCACCCACGAGCTGGCAATATCTTTTCCCAAATCGAAAGCATGCAAGAAGAAGACTGGAATGCAATAGGTGACCTGGAGAACTCACTCGAATTGGACGAAATCGTTGCTGTGAGTTTGGTCGCACCAAGTACTGCGGTACCAAAGTGCATTTTGCTCAATACTCGCAGCAGGCCGTCACCCGGACGTCGCCCAAGCCCGAGAGTCCACGACAGCGTCCAGTTAAAAAAGGGCGGGAACCTCACAAAAGGAAGGCCGAAAAGACCGGAAAAGGTAGAAGTCAGGCAGATCAGTTTACTGACGATGCTGAACGACCGCAAAAGAAGCAGAGAAAGGTTGGAGGGTTTCCAGAACCGGTACATTTGATTGCGACAACAGTTTTGAATGTTTCATTGAAGGCTGATACCCACGATCGTCGCTCGCGTGCGGCCCCTGCCGCTCCACCGACACCTTCTGGCCGGATGCTTCGTTCCCGATCCGTTATATCCTACGCAGACGACCCAATTGAAGACGACGATGAGGATGATTTCATTGACAATGTTACAGTAAAAAAGGTGTCATCGATGACTCTCAATGAATGTACAAGTTTTGACCTGTCTCACATCGAACATACCCCCTTCAGACGAAACCTCGTTCAGTGACTCGAGCCCAGGCTCAGGGCAAACGGGATAAGCGTGTGCAGCGCCGAGGGACTCCAAAAGAGATGAGTAATTTCAGCCCCGGTCATCAAATGCCCAATCCAGGCGATTCGATTACCACAATGACCACCATCGAGACGAAGAGATCCACCGTGGTTTACGGAACTGCCGTAAGTGTCTGTGTTCGCTCCCTTACGTTGGTGACTATCGAGACACATCCTTATCCGTGTGTCACGGGACCATATAGAAGAAAGCCGCACGTCAACAAACCTCGAGGCGAATGCTGGCTATGGACGAGGAGTCCGATGCACACCATGAGGGCGGGGATGCCTTATTTGAGTGGCCTCCGCGGCAGTGATTTGTCGAACACTCTGGATTAGAAGACAAGTGAAGCCAATCCCGCTTCAAGTATGACGAGTTGGAAATGTGAAGGTGTTGTTCCGCTGGCGAAAAGTGTAACAGTAGATAGTTTAGCCGTTAGACCCTGGGACAGTATAGGTGTGTTTGTTGTAAATTAGGTACTGAAATATACCATCTGTGGTTAATAGTTATGTGTATGTGAAGTCCGGACTGCCATTAAGTGACATGAAGTTGTATTTGACATTAAACCTTAAACTTGGGTACTTTGTCCCTTCAGCTTTCCTTCATCCCTTTAAAATCCATCCCTCCCTCTCCCAATTATGTACCCACCCCGTTCAGGCAACACCGTATCCCCGCCCAAGGTACTGGCGACGGTGAGCGTGGTACGCGATGTATGCAGGGTCTCGTGCGAACTCGCCCCCGGGCCCGTGCGACGGAGAGACGACACCGATGAAATCAGCATCGTCATCGTCCGTCCTTCGGTTACGGTCCGGTCTCGCCTGGCGCCTGGTTCCTGTATCCTCTCCTTCTGGAAAGTACTCTTCCTGCCCCGTGACGACGTTACGGCGGCCGATAGGATGAGATGTCTCTTGCGTCGCGCTCGTAACAATGTTGACGTAGGTGGCGGCATGACGGTGTCGACGGGCAAAGGTGCCACGGAGTTTGGCGCGCCATTTGGCGAGGATGGAGGTGGGAGGTGCGGGTGCAGAAGGTGTGGGAGTTGCACCAGTTGCAGCCAGGACGCTTGGGAGTTGCCCGCGCTCTGCGGTGATTCGGCCGCGTACTTGCTCAACAGGTGCGCCAACCGGTTCGGATGGAGAAGGTGAGGCCGACTGCTTTGAGGCCGAAGAAGGTCTGAACAGACTTGTGAGGGAATCCGCAGCGGTCTTGAAAAACTTTCTGTTCTTCGTCCGCGTTTCGGTGGCCTCGACGTCTGCACGTGCGGTGTCGGACGGTTCAGCAGCAGCGGGGATGTCCGAGGGTGGCACAGAGGAGGCAGAGAGGGTGCGGGCGGAGAGCGAGAGACGGGACGAGGACAAACGAGATTTGAACAAGCTGACCAAGGGGAACTTTGACCCCTTTTGAGATTCGTGAACCACGGGTTCTTCATGGTCATGGGATACTGGCTCCGCACCCGCATGCGTCGTCGGGGACGTGGCATCTTGGGAGCTGGAGCGTTGGATATTTTCCTCATCTTCAACGTCCGGAAGGTTCACCTGGGTCTTTGATTCGGCGAGTGCGTTGAGTGATGAGGGATTTGGTGCCACGCGCGAACTCGAGGACAAGAATCTGACGAAGGGACGCTTGGGTTTTGCGTCGGTGGTAGAGACGGCTGGTGCGGTGTTGTGGTCGGCTGCCGGTGCAATGTTTGGTGTGCTTTGTTCCCCGGCGGGATGTGGGTATCTTGTCAAAATCGAGCGCAACTTGGATGGAATCCATCGTTCGCTGATAGAATGCACATTGGGAGGAGCTGGGAGAGCCGTTTCCGAGTTTTGGTGGATGGCGGTGCCTTCAAGAATGTCAACTTCACGATTCAACTCCTGAACCCAACTCTCCTCGGAAGTGGCAGAGAGCTGGAGCAAAGAATCACATTAACCATAGGTTCATCTACGCAAGTCTGCAATCCTTTGGAATATGTCCAATACCTGGTCCTCGTCCCGTATTCCTCTGCTTTCTCGTTCCACCATCAACTTCCCCAATTGCGCCAACAGGTCACTTTCTTCGTTCTTTAACGCTGCCGATCGCAATTTTGAGATCGCATCCAATTGAAGGAATTGCTGCGGGGAGATTGTTTCCAGGTTCCTCGGACCATTGGTTGTACCGGTCTGTCGTGAAACATGGAGTTACGACTGGAAATTTTCGTCCATACGAAATGGACGGGTGTGCACTCACTTGATCCCTCGTTGAATCCGTTTCGGTATCCATTTCTGTGTCCTGCGGCGTCAAAACCGAACTTGCAGGCAAAGCTGAATCATTCTCGTCATGCGCCGAACTCTCCTCTGCAATATTATCCTTGACGGCTTTCCGCGCGAGCCAAGCCAAATCTCCGCCGAAGCGAGCACTGCTGAAATCAGCGCGGTCGCAGCGGTGCCTGTGGTGCACGGGGTTGTAGTACATGCCGGAGGACAAGGACGACGTCGATGACATTCTGGCCTGTTTGAGCGTGGTACTCATGTCAGTAGATGCAATAAACCTTAAACGGCAGATACCAGCGACCCTTACCAGGCAATTCACTGAGATACCGGTGTCCAGGATTGTCGGAAGAGCCAAAAGCAAATTAAAAACTGATCGTTGCGGGTCCAAACGAATTTTGGAGCACTTACAAAATCACTCAATAACGCACTGTAGGAGAATGGTTAAAACTTTCAGGATTGAAGACTGGTGATGAACCTAAGTCAGATGCGAAGAGAGAGAGAAACATTTGCTGATGGTTAGACATCGGATACCCACGATCCAGCTGCGGGTATGGATACCCATCCAAACGCCAACAGACATCCCCCGAACACAGTTCCTAGCGGTCTCAACAGCCAGAAGCAAGAAAGGCGGGCGGGGGAACAGGTGCCAAACCACATCCCAAGAAGCAGCCGCGGCAAAGGCTTACCGTCTTGTAAAATTCGGTGATTGGATTGGAGAATGATGCTGACGATGATGGGGAGGATGCGATGATGGGGCGGTTGAGGCCGTCGGAAGTGCACAAAAGCTTCGAGTGAGATCGGTGGAGGAGTAGGAAACGGACCAATAAAACGCGGTCTCAGGAAGAATCTGATTGGGAGCCAGCAACGAAGAAGAAGAAGAAGAAGAATTCTTCGATATGAATGCCCAGTTGGGGCAGGTGGTCGCAGAGATGCAAGCTGTAAACAATGAGCTGCGACATGAGATGGAAGAGAAATTAGTTACTCTCCACTTGAACATGCTGAACGAGCAACGGCGCTTGATGCAAGATTTGATGATGAATGAATGGCAACAATAACCATGTCAACAACATAACTGATGTCAACATCATCCGGGAAAACCAATGTCAACATCATTCGGACAAGACCAACATCAACAGTGTTTTTACAGTTTAATTGCACTGGGTATATAACACAAAGCTCTGGCTGCGCGGCCATTGAGCAACTAGGAAAAACCCCAGGAGACATACGAGAACTGGAACCCTTTCATCGAAACTCCATGCGGGGCCCGAACAAGTTTGGTGAAATTGGAGCAGTACACTCTACAGCCTGACAACTCGGATACATATCCCGCATATCGCTCTTGTACTTTTTATTTGATTTCTGTTGAAAGTGTGTTTCTGCTGCTCTTGCTTGACGGTCTATCTACTCCTAGTACATTGCATCAGACGGTGCCTGGGTATCCAGCATATGTAATTTTGCGTGGCTGCGCCTCCACAGCGAAAATCGCGCATCCAAAAAGATTGTTGCAGTTTTGAGGCCGGTTGCTCTCCAAGAATTCAGTTGCAGTTGCAGTTGCCGGCAGACCCAATTGAGTTCAAAGGGAACAAGTGTTCAAAAAAACCAAGGCGCACGAACAATGTCCCAACGGCGTTCGTTGGGTTTCTTCACCCCGAATCAGTCCTCCTTGTCTCACCATCCTCACCCTCTGCCATCACCTGTCCTCCCGTCTCCCGGCCTCCGTCTTACCGTCACCTTCCACCTCGTCACCAGCCTTGACTATGACCCTACCACTCGAACGCCAGCTCCAGCGCTGGTCAGGGCCAGCTCGTTCGTCACGTTTGCACCCAATGCGGATAGAATTAAGGTTCAGGACGTTGCTGGGAGAGCCATGGTGACATGGCAGGGTGTGGAACAACAGCACCACTACGGGAAAATTGATACGTGAGTTTTTGGCACCTAATTTCCTCGGTTTCCCTCCTCTTGATCTGCATCGCTTTTGACTGATTTTGGCAAATATCCACACTGCTCACGATAGGAGCAAAATCATTCAACTGATGTGCCGTGATCATACGAATTCCACAGTGCCTTTGGGGTACATTGCCATGGACGTTCTCAGAGAGGAGCATCAGTTGCACGTGCTTGGATTGATGGCCGAAGAGAACAAGAATGATTATTTGACCCCCATGTCGCCCGCGGAGATTGAAGGTTGATCCATCATTTGGCTCAAGCTCACCTGCAACGACACTCACGCCCATTCCCTGCTCTACAGAGATTCGGCGACCTACCGTGAAACGTCCGCGATCCGTATCTCCACGACCTTCCAGCCATTACATTAACGGTACCCGGTCTCTCTCTCGGTCAATCCATGGATCCCCCTTCGCTTACGATGGACCGGCAAGGGAGTTGCGCTCGCCGGCAGTAACTTCGCAGATTAAGGACCCGCGGAGCGAGGGGAAAGCAAAACGTCGCCGGCTGGGATCTCCCGACGACGAAGTGGATCGCATTGCTGAGCGGTGGGATAGGAGCATAAGGAGGAGCCGGGGAGGCGAAGAACAGCATGAACTCGACAATCAGGAGGAGCACTGGATACACTCGGAAAGCAGGAGGGTATACGAGTCGGAGGAAGAAGCGAATCACGGAGATCACACTGTAAGTTGCTATTGTCATGGATGATTGTGGATTATCGATTTAAGGCGTGAATTCATAATGGCTTGAACTGCAGAATCCTTCAGACGGCTTCAGTGATCCATCGGATGATTCTTCAATGGAGGGGGAAAATCTCGATGAGTACGAGGATGATGGTTTCATCGTGATGGAGAAAGAAGATATCCGTTGGTCGGACCAAGAGAGTAACGATGACGTCCCGCAACCTGCCAAAAAGAAGCGTATCACGGCAAAAGACTACGGGCTATATGACTTAGAGGCCGAAGAAACGTCGGAAGACGATGAGAACGAGCACTCCCTTGATGATAACTGGTCGTTGGACGAAGATGAAATGAGTAAACCAAGTCGCCAAGTGAGGGAAGGAGACGGCAACGAACATTCTCAAGCGAACGATGTTGTGGCCGATTCAGATGATCAGGAAAATGACTTGCCATGGCTAAAGACCCGAAAATCAAGGAGACTCGCCCGCGACAGCCCTGAGTTTGGCGACAGCCAAGAAACTATCCAAACTCCAACTTTGAGGGGCCGGAAACCAGAGCTTGTACCTGCGTCGAAATCGCCGGCCCGGAGGAGACGAATAGTTGAGTCCGAGTCCGAATCCGACGATGAGGAAGCAGGAAGGCCGACAGTCGAGGCAATGAAAGTGAATTCAAGCGCCGACAATGAGGATGCGGAAAAGCCTCCGGAGCAGGAGGCGGGCGTTGTTGATTCTCAAAATCAAGGCCCTGCAGTGAGCGGTGAGGAAACGGAGAATGGCGTTCGTAAAGACGATGAGGTTGCCATGATAATACCAGATGCAGGAGGCGAGGAGGCCGGAGAGCAAGCGAAGGCGGAAGTACCCATCACTCAGGTTGAAGATGCGGCCATGGCCGACACACAAGAAACTACCGCAGATGCCACTGAGCAGGAGCAGGCCGTCAACGAAAACATTGGCGGGGAACCAGCCGCCGAAAATTTGGCAACGGAAGAAACGAACACACAGGAGAAAAAGCACGAATCCGAGCAAGAAGAAAGCGACGATGAGGAGCCGGCAGAAGAGCAGCAAAAAAATGCAGCCGCGATGGGGAACACGGAGGCTGCTGGGGAAACGGAGGAGGATGAGGAAGAGGAGGAAGAGGACGGGGAGGACGAGGATGAAGAAGAGGAACAGAAGGAGAAGGAGGAGAAGGAGGAAGAGGAGGATGACGAGGATGAGGATGAGGAGGAGGAGGATGGGGAGGAGGAGGCGGATCTGGTTAGTCAGGCCGCGGGCAACGCTATCAGTGAAACTGAATCGGAACCAGAAGAAGCGGAAACCGCGCAAGCAAAATCGGACGAATCGGACGAATCGGAATCAGAAGAGAGTGAAGATGAACCTCCTGCTGCACAGGTTGGAAAACCGACAGCCGCAAAACCGTCTCCCAAGCCAGCAGAGGTGAATGGAAAACCGACGAAAAAGACCGCCCCCAAAACTACCAATGGATCGTCGTCAAAGACACCTGCACAAAAAAAGAAGAATTCGAAGAGGGCCAGTGATTCAATGTCGGACTCGGACGAGGTTCCGCTGTCTCAAAGCCGGAACAAAATTCGCAAAGTATCGGCGGATGACGGTAACGATGCCTTGAAGGGCACTCAGACAGAAGGGAACGTGAAGTCGGCTCCCAACGGCACTGGCAAAGGCAAGCAGGCCAAACCCGCTCCCATCGCCCCCCCTCAGGCGAGCGTGCTCAAGGGATCGGAGGTAGTTGCAAGCCCGACCGTGCGAACTGGAGCAGCTCCATCCGCCTCGTCAGAGGATGAGAATGAAGAGGAAGAGAACCCCACGCAATCTGAGGCGGATGTTGCGTTCCCGCTTACACAGCGCTTTTTCCTGGAATCGCAAGATACACCGTCGCAAGATAGTATGATGTCGCAGTCCTTGCTCCAAATCGGAATAGGGTTAGAGTCGTCACAAGCTTCGTCTATCGTGGAAGATGCCAACGTGAAAAAGAATGGGAGGGTGACGCGTGCAACTGCGTCCGCGAATGCGGCGCTTGCAAAACCAGCGCGGACTTCGTCTTCTTCCTTCCGCCGCCCGCCCTCCTTTTCAACGCTGCAAGACATTGCAACAACCTTTGGGTTGAAACGAACAACTCCGGGAGTTTTGTCGCAGGTTTATGGAAGTTCCGCCATTAACAAGGAGCCGGCGAAGGACGATGACGATGATGACGATACAGATGATACAGATGCTGAGGAGGCGAAGGGTGGGGAGACCGATAGTAGCAGCAGCAGTAGCAGTAGTAGTAGCGGCGGCAGCAGCAGTAGCAGCGAGTCTGATAGCGAGGAGGAAAACGCAAAGAAGGGGCAGAAACAGAAGGGGCCCAAAAAGGGAGTGCCGCCTGCTGCACGTATGGCGGGGAAGAAGACCAAGACCAAAAAGAAGAAGTCCATTTTCTTGGAATTGGCCAAAGATGGTGAGTCAAATGGGATTTATGGCTGTGAGCATTTGCTGGCTTTCGTACTAAAGTTTGAGTGCTTCAATTTTACGTCGTCAGCGCCATCAACGCAAGCTAACGGGGCCCAAAGCAAACAGCAACAGCAGCCACAACAGAAGCAGCGGACTCAGCGCCAGCGGACCATGTCTGCGTCGTCTGCCATTTCACAGCTTTCCACAGCGGCATCAAAGGCATCCACCCAGCCAAAAGGAAAGAACGGCCAGGCTGCTGGAACGAACGGGTCGAAAAAGAAACGAGCTGTTGCCATTTCCAGCGAAGCTGTTGCACGTGGGGAAGCTGAACGGCGGGCGAGAGCAAACAAGAAGAAGGCAGAGGAAGTGCGGGCGTTGGATGGGCAGGATAGCAGCGATGATGAGTGAGAGGTTGGGGGTCATTGTATGCATTAGACCGAAAGGAGGAGAATAGGGTAGGTTGGGGGTGAGGAGGCAAGTTTTGCTGCATCACAACCGGTTGCAATAGAAAGTGGGGCACCAGGTTGGGTAGTATCTTTTTCACAAGCATGTATTTACACGGAAACAAAGGCTTTTCAAAAAAAAAAGCAAAATCATGTACAACGAACAAATCATGGATAATTCGCATGCCCCGTCTATCTCAAATCAAAATCCATTTCCCGATGCGTCTGCAGGAAAGGTTGCGCGAGGGGCAGCATACATCCAGTCATCCTCGTCCAATTTGTTTACAATGTCCTCGAGTTCGGCATCAATGTCTGCTTGGACCTCTTTTTGAAAATAAAATTGGGCTCGAGTGAGATACTGGTTTTGCAAAAGCCAGGAGTGCAAAGGATTTTTATGCGGATTGATTAACATACGATCCTTCACCAATTCAGGGAGGGTTGGAACGGATCTTGGAGAGGTTGCTCGACTGGGAGGCTCTATTGTATTGGTCAGGAACATGCGGACTCGGCTGGGGTGGTTGACCGACCAATTGCAGCTCAAAAGTGAAGGGTCCTTACTTGAACGTGGTTGTTGACCATCAACCTTGACAGCGGTCAAGATGTCTCCTGGGGGGTTTACGGGCATTGTTGCCGATGGGGTATTATCTAGCGAAGTGCATGGGTATTGTCTCCAAGCAACAAAAGGCCTGATACTTTGATCGGATCACTGATGGGGGCTTGCTTTTGGGCTTGTTCATGGGCTTGTGTGGCTTTACGACAAGGCGGGAACAATGCGCCATGGCCATGGGAGGAACCTGAACAGACTCATTTCGCAACCAACAGCACAGGGCGAACGAAATTGGTGTGAACTAATTAGCGCCTGTTGCAAGGGAAGAAAGTGAACATAACGTACACTCAGAACGTCCCGCCGTCGCTTCTTTCTGCATAGTATCTGTCTGCGTGTGTCCGCCCCCCCGCCGCTAGGGAACCCCTCCCGCAACTCGCACTGCCCACGTCTTCCCTTCCCTACCTTGCACTCCCTCAATGCCTCCTCAAGAGGACCGCCCAAAGACCAAAAAGCCGGCCAGTGCGTATACTTGCTCCGTTTTGCTTGAGTGTTAACCCTCGTTGAAGGTAGCTAACGTCTGCCGCATAGATACCGCTTTCAAGCAGCAACGTCTGAAAGCATGGCAGCCGATACTCACGCCTAAAACTGTGTTGCCGACCTTTTTTGCTATCGGAGCAGTGTTTATTCCGTTGGGTATTGGGCTTTTCATAGCGTCTGAAAAGGTAAGGGGGACTGTGTGGCATTTTATGTCCAGACGTATGTGCACGCTAACCCGCTCCAACAAAAGGTCCATCAAGTCGTATTTGATTATACTCGCTGCCAATACGATGCTCAACCGGCTTTTGCAAACCCTAACGGCAACGGTCCAATTGAGCAATGGAGATGGGACGCCGGGAACCGGACGTGCACGATCCAATTCAAAGTCGACGATTTCTTCAACGCTCCCGTCTTTCTGTACTACCGCCTCACAAACTTCTACCAAAACCATCGTCGATATGTAAAGAGTTTCAATGCTGACCAGCTGAAAGGAAATGTGATGAATACGGGTGACAAGAAATTTCAAGACTCGTGCAATCCTTTGGATCGTGCAAAGGGAGGCTGGGTTATGGTGAATGGTGTGAATACCACTTTGGGCGATAACGCACAATTTTACCCCTGTGGTTTGATCGCCAATTCTATGTTTTCGGGTGAGCATTTCCTCACGTTGAGTGGCCACGAAGGGGAGCCGGCAGAAGTCATTCTTCTAACTGGTTTTTACAGACACCATCAGCAACCTCACGTGCATCCAATCCGACGCAACCTTTACAAACGCAAGGGGTGAAACGGTCCGCGGTTGTGGGGCAACCGGCCAAGCCACTGTCCTTTACACTTTCGAGGAAAACGGAATAGCCTGGCCATCAGACCGCGACCGTTACGCCGTCTCTACATTGAACACCACGGACCCAGCGGCTATCCCCACAACCCTCGTTCCACCCCCAATGTGGCGCGCTGCGTTCCCGCAATGGGCAAACGGGTACAATTCCAGCAATCTTCCCGACTTGCACAATTGGGAGAGATTCCAGGTGTGGATGCGGACGGCTGGATTGCCCACCTTTAGGAAATTGTACGGGAGGAACAACGGCAACGCGCTGGCGCCGGGGATATGGGAGATTTCGATTAAGGACAGTGAGTATCATTCCTCGGCCGAGCTGGATGAGCATTTTGATTGAGTTTTGCATCCTCACCCACCTCTTCCCAAACCGTAGCATTCCCTGTCGAGAATTTCAGCGGCACGAAGTCTATTGTCATCTCCACCGTCTCCATCATTGGTGGGAAGAACCCGTTCCTCGGCGTAGCATACATGACGGTCGGCAGCATTTGTTGGTTGCTTGGTATTGCTTTCTTGTTGAGGCACATGATCAAGCCAAGGAAATTGGGAGACCACACATACTTATCGTGGAATCAGCCGCAGAACAGGGAACAGGTGGTAAGTCTTGTGTTTTCATTTCTGGTGCCTTTGAAAGCATTTACAAGGTTGTTTGTTTTGACGCTGTCGTATTTCGTTTCAGGGGGGAGAGCGGTCGTCATTGATGAGTAGTGGGCGTTAGGGGAATGCGGGATGGGGGGACAGGGACGGCCAGCCAGCTCATTTGAACCTCGAGTTCATATCAACATGTATTGTTTGGGAATATTTTCGAATGTGATGTTTTTCTTCCTCTTCATAAGAACAGCGCTGCACAGCGTTATACAAAATAGGTCCGGTTTCAAATGGTAGGCCCAACAGTTCACCCCCTGCACTCTGCAATATGCTTCTTAAGTTCTGGCAAATTTCTCGCCTCTGCCTTGCACCGGTGACACTTTAAAGGCCCTTTGAGCATCGCCTCGTACGTCGGCGGATCAAACTGCAAGGATCGAAAAGCGTGAGCCATTGAATACCCTTCCATTGGGATTGCAGGCAATACCCACCGCAACTTTCCCTTGCGAGTCAAGCATGGCTCTCACATCCTCAAACGGCTTGAAAAACTCTGTCGTAAACGAATTCCAATGTTTCTTGTTTTTGAGTGCGGGTGACGAAAAGTCTTGGCTTATAACGTGCAGATGGATTTGCCTAAAACCAAAAACCCCACAACCGCCACGCCTTTCAGTGTTTTGTGCTGGATATTCACCAATCAAGCAAAACGCCTGGTTACCTCATACTCGGAACAGCATGAAACCCAATCCTAAACTGTTGCTCTCCTATCATCCCGCTCGTGGGTTTGGCCGTCAATTTCGCTACGAGCGCATCCGCGTGGCGTTTCATGGTGTCTAGGATGGGTAGGTCCGAGCGTTTGAGGTACCCGAGACTGTCGATGGGGCGGCGGGGGATGACTAGGTAATGGTGTTTTGACTGGATTAAACAGGGTGAGTGTAAGCGTCAAGTTGGGGGAGAGGAAACTGCAAAAGGTCAGAAAAAACGACCTTGGGAAATTTATCCTCCACAACCACCACATTCTCGTCAAACTCCACCACCTCCTTCCCCATACACTTGGCCGGATCATCCATGTAGACTTTCAGTGCGTCGCTCCACCCGCCGCCAAACTGACGGGCTTCTCGGGCTTTGAAGGCGTCGTAGTCGCGGTTGAGGCCGCTGAGGGCGCGGACGGGGGGTGCGGGGG
>JADGKA010000085.1:0-43002 GCA_027604605.1 Borealophlyctis nickersoniae | reverse complement strand
TCCCAACCCTCCCCCCTCGACCATCGCCATCACCATCTTCTTCTTCCAGAACAACAACACATACAACAACATCCCCATCCCCATCGCCACCACCCACATCATCATCACCTCCATCTCCCACGTCAACCTCAGAAACACCTCCCACAACCATCACACCCGCTCCACCCCCACCAGGGGTATCCACAATCGTCGTCACGTCCCAGTCTCTGACACTCACATTTGCCAGACCGGCGCTGGCTGATGCTGGAGGAAGGTGCAGGGGGTTTCCTGCTTGGGGAGTCCTGGGTGGGGCCGTGGCCGGCCTGATTGCTGTATGGGTGTGAGTTGGCATCGTGTAAAAGGAACAGTCCTGCTATCTAAATATCTACTGTACAGTACATGTGAATAACAAGTTGATCTATGTTGTTTACCCTGTACTTAAGAGAGGTCGCGCCAATTTCAGTCAAGCTCAAAAGGAACGTAGCAATTTCAATTCTGCAGATGCTTGTAAACACAAATTGATGCTCTATGTACATCTATGTAAAGAATAAATATCTCCAGCGCCCCCACCCCCGTCACCTCCTCTTCCATCAATAAAATTACTCAGTCCTCATCCGTATCCGGTTCCTTTACGCCACCCTCCGCCAACCACTTCAAATGCCGCGCCCTCCTCCGCGCCTCGCGCGCCTTCAGCTCGTTCCTCGTCAACTTCTTCTTCCCAGACTTTGCCTTCACTTTGGCCTCAATCTTCTTTTGCGCGGCCTCATCCATCGCTTCCGTGGCAGCCGCATCCTCAAAAGCAGCGTCTGCCACTCCCGTCCTTTGCCTCGCCGACATGCGCCCAGCCTCCACATTGTACACCTCCGGACACAACGCCCCCACGAATTCGGCATTGTGAGAAATCATCACCACCGCGCCTCCCCAATCCCGAATGGCAACAGCAAGCCCACCCAGCGAGTCGCGGTCGAGGAAGTTGGTGGGCTCGTCAAGGACAAGCATGTGCGGGTTGTTCCACATGGCCGCGGCGATCACCACTTTCACCTTTTGACCACCACTGAGACTGCCAATCAAGTTGTTGTCGGCAATGTCACCGTCCAACCCAACCTCCTCGAAATGTTTGCGGATGATCGCGGGATTGAGCTCACGGTACGATTGCCCCTCCCGGCTCGCTTCGCGATCGTCGAACGCTTGCACAAGTTTCGTAAAACCGCGCTCTAACAATTCCTCCCGGGAAATCTGCGAGTTGTGCTTGGGCAAGAAGCCCACCCACTTGACCTCGTACTGGAACGACTTCTTCAGCTTTTGGCGACCAAGAATGCACTCAATCTTACGCTTTTCACCCGGACGACCAGGAACGGGAACCAGAGTTTCCATCGCAGCCAGATCGTGCTCGCTCATTTTACGTGATTCTTTTTCCAGCACCTCGCGATCTTCGCCACCAAAGTAACGCCATTGGATGTACTGGTTGGGGGTTTTCTCGAGGTGTTGCTCAAGGTGATGGAAGGCATGTTGCGCGACATAGCCAATACGGAGATTAGGATGCTTCCAGACGGTTCCTGACTGTGGTGTCGTCTCACCAGTAAGAACCTGATAATTGAAACATAGCACGAGCGTAAGCTGAGGGAACAATCGATGTCTTTCAGTATACCAAGGAGGGATCCTACCTTAATCATGGTTGACTTCCCAGCACCGTTGGGTCCCAATATGGCAACACGCGACGAGAGCGAGAGAGTAACTGATGCATTGTACAGTGATGGTTTGGCAGCTCCAGGGTAGGTGAAGGTGATATCGGTCATTTTCAGAATCGCCTTGGTCTTGCTGTTGATACCCTGCAGGAAGCCTGGAGGCGGGAAAACGAACTTGATGGCTGAGTCGCTAAGAATGAAGTAGGTTTTGGCTTCTGGGCGTTTCTTTACAAATCTAGGACGATCGGAAAGTAGACGTTAGTATCCTCCGTTTTCACAACGCATGGGGAAAAAACGACCAATATGGCGAACATACTCGGTCAAATTTCCCTTGTAGTAAGCTAGCTTCTTCCGCTCATAATGGACGATATCCGTGCAGACATTGTCCAAGAATCCGGAGTCGTGCGACACGATCAAAGCAGTCACGTTTTTCTGCTCAATGAGCCAGTTCTCAAGCCATGCCACATTCGCCACGTCCAAGTGGTTGGTGGGTTCGTCGAGCAACAGAATGTCGGCATTGGTCAGCATAGCTCGCGCAAGTTCGAGCTTCATTTTCCAACCGCCTGAGAGGGATCCAACAGCTTGCTTCTGGCGGTCTCCATCAAAGCCAACAGATTCCAGCGCTTCAACAATCTTCTTGCGATCGAGGCCCTTCAAATTTTTGTCTAATAAATCATGCTTAGTCGAGGCTCGTAGCATATACTTGACGAAACACACTCGGTCAACACCTACCAGAAGCAATGAAGTCAACAACTGCCATGGACCCATCCTCCCCCTGCAACACGTGCTCAACGTAAATGCTGCGAAGCACATCCGGCGGAGGGAAATTTTCAACCTTGTTCTCGGCAATTGCTCGCATCAAGGTTGATTTTCCCGCCCCGTTGGCGCCGCAGAGACCATATCTGTGACCGCGCTTCAAACGGAGAGTCGTTTTGTTGAGCAACATCCTGGTGCCGTACGCGAGACTAAAGTCGCAATTGCAAACTTCTTCGGTTCCATCGTCTTCGTCGTCGGCAAATTGCGCTTTGCGACGTTCCTGAAATGAATAATTAAAACGTTATTAAATTGAACCGGTGCGCAAACCGTCAGGGTCGGAACCCACCTTTTCCAAGGCCATGTAATGCGCGTGGACAGCCAGAACAACCTCTTGCGCGGTTTTCTCAGGCAGGAATGCTGCCAGATATGGCAAGCACGTCGTCTTCCATTCTTCGGCACTCCAAGAATCAGCGGCAATAAGCTCCGACACCAGGGTGGAAACGTACTCGACGGTCGTCGCAAAAACCGCGTCTCCGCTCTTCACGTCTGCAGAGGTGGATAAGGCGTTTTTGAGTTGCGACATCGCGGCTTCGCGGGAAGCGACGATCTTGGTCGGCTTTGCTTCGGTTTTCTCCGCCGACCCTGCCCCACCGACGTTGATCAGTGTCGTTCGCGCAGCTGTGGCGAGGCTACGGACTTCAGGGGAGGCAGCGGTCTCGACGATCCTGTTAAGACCTGGCAGAAGCTGAGGCAGGAACTGCCCAGCGTCCGCGGGATCATTAACAAGCTTGCACAGGTTATCGGTGATGATGACAGTCTGGCGGAGGACGGCAGCAGAGCGTTCGTTTAATGCTCGTACAAGGAGAGGCACCATAATGGCCAATGCCGGGCCTGTGACTTCTGCAACAAAGGTAGTTGCAGAAAGCTTTTGGATGCACTGCGGGACCTCTGTAGGGTGGGCCATGCAGCTAACCAGTATTGGAATATGCGGCTCAATGTCGGGATTTCCCGCCACCTTTGCAACTGCCATCATGCACTTCGTCGCAGCTGCTGCAACCTCGTTCTTGGTATCATGTAAACAATCGGACACGTTCGGAATGATCTCCGGCAGTACAGCACCAATCTGGCCTGGAGCGACAGATGCCAATTTGCCGAGCAACTGGAGAGCCCCTATTCTTGTTTGCCATTTTCGCGTCATGGCCTCAAAGAAGATAGGAAGTAGGATTGTTGTCGCGTATTGCGAAGGGAGGGCGGAAATAGCGAGGGCGGCATTTTCCGCCGCTTCTTGGACAGGTGCGCCCTTGTCCGCGTATAAATCAAGAATCATAGGAAGCATTGGAACGAGGTAGGGCTCAGCAGGCCGCCCCAAAACACGCGCCAATCCTGCAATACCCAGCAATGCGCCTTCCCTCGCCAAACCAGACTTTTTGTTTTGCGCCTCCCGCCGCAGATTGTCCAGAACGCCGCAGGTTTCCAACGACTGCACGCCCAAAGCTTTTACCGTCCCACCGAGGTCAGCCGCAATGGAAACGCATTCTTCACTCGTCGCGCAAGTGTAAAGTCCGTTCAGGAGCTCAGTCACCCTGGAGGTGGGAATGAACGCCGGCACGGCTGTATCGAAGGTGGCCATGAGGGATATTGCAGAGAATTGACTGCGGAAAGTGAAGAATGGGCCCGGTTGAGCAAATGGAAACAGAAAACGGTCTCCCGGCGCCAAGAAACAAAAGACATACAGACTGCTACACACCTTGAAATAAAACTGCAAGTAGAAATAGTGAAGGCGAGCGGAATTGGGGAAACGGCAGTGATGGAATACACATGAAAGACGCGCAAGAAAAAAAAAGTGAAGGAAAAAAAATTCTTGAAGCTTTTGATCGTCGCACAACCAGGAACGTTGTTGGTCACGTGACAGAACGGATGCTTCCAGTGGACCAAAGCAGTGCTGGAGCGAGTCCAGGAACACGGCAATCCACTCTCATCATAATGCCCGACGACGCAATCATTTTGGACGAGTACAAATCAAAGATTTTACGGGAGACGCTCGAGCTATGTATGACCACTCTGCCTGCTCTGATGGAGGCCACCGCAGCCCTGGTCACGGGGGGGACCGACAAGAGAGCGTTTCTTCAGGGACAAATTCGGTCGCTGTGCGAGAAAGTCATCACCGCCTGCGAGTGCTGTGATCCTCTGGTGACATCTAACGATAAACGGACGTTGTTATGGCGGCAATCAATTGACAAAACTAGGAAAGCGGTTGATTCTCTGGTACAACGCCTTCCACAATCGACAAACTCCATAAACCGCTGGGCCTCAGCTGCCGACGAAACAAACCCGGCTGTCTCCATCACAACCTATCTCACCCTTCCGTCCGATGTGTTGTGGCACATTGCTTGGTCCGTCCGAGAGCATTCAAACCTTCAGGCCTTATGTCTCGTTTCCCGTTCATGGCATGCGGCGGCGGCTCCCCGTTTGTGGTCGTACATTGGCCTGCGATCGGGCAAATATTCTCAGGTCTGCTTTGCCCTCTTCAAATTGAACCTAGTCTTACGAGGCAATCCTGCTATTGGGGCTTTCATCAAGGAAATTGAAATTCGGGTGGGATGGGAGGATGAGGGAGAGGATGACGTGGACGAGTATTACAGGGAAGCAGATTTTGAACTTGATTTGACTATGGGGAGGTTGATGCATGATGTGCTTTTGGTCAGAACATTGTTGGCTCTGATCCCAAACGTGGAGACTTTGCATATCCACATCGAACCAATGCAAATGTATGGTGGATTTGCTGGCGGTTCGCTGCCTTCTCTGCGTCATTTGGACCTCAGCTCCTCGCCAGTGTCGGAACTGAACGTCGTGCCGGTCGTGGCTTGCTGTCCAAACCTTGAGGAGTTGTTTTTGCGGGATTGCACGGAAATCACACGAACGGGCTTTGTCTCAATTGTATCTCACATTCCCCATCTTCGAGCGATTGGCATCAATGGATGCGAGCTTCTGAACGATGACTCTATTCACCGTCTCGTTGAAGCTTGCCCCAAACTGGAGTCCATCGCATTGGGCTACAGACAAACTCTTACTGATGCCTCCATCATACACCTCACCTCTGGAGCCCCGCTCCTTCAGGCGCTCTTCTTGGACGGCCGTGATACCATCAGAGAGGACACACTTTTCGATCTGATCGACAAAGTTGGGGAGAACCTCATCTCCCTCTCGCTCTCTTACTGCGTCGTAACAGACCGTTTGGTTCACGCCATCGCGGACAGATGCCCCAAGCTTCAAAATTTTGGCTTAAGCGGATGCAAGCGGGAGGTGACTGACGGGAGCATACGGCGGTTGATGGACAGGTGTCGGCGGTTGCGAGTGTTGGCGTTGGACGAGAACGACGGTATATCGGAGGAATTGGATGAGGAAATTGTTGAGCGGTATGGGGAGGATGTGCCCAGTATCACTCGGGAATTCAAGTACTATAGGAAATGGCTCTGAAGGCGGTTGTGTTCTCTTTTGCGGGATCACAAACATTCGGCATAAAGAACTGTCGCGTGGCGGCCGAAAGTTTTTCCCGGAAACGGGAAAACGAGGGGAGGGCGTGCGGGTAGTTGGTAGCTGGGAACGGCAACGGCAAGACGAGATAGCGCGGAGGGGGCGGGGGAACTGAATGAGTTGCGGATTGGACACACACACCCGAGTGCACCACCGGCAAACGCGCAGGCTCGCCCAGGGGAAGAGAGTTTGAGTGCGTCCATTTGAATGGTTGGTATACCACATATTGTCTGTGCATAAAATAATCTGCGCAGAGATGAGGATTCTCCCAATATTTGTACATAGTCAACCCCGATATTGTGCCAAAATTTGTGTATATACAATGTGCAAAACCCCCCGCCGATTCCACTGCTGTCGGGACACCTATGGGCGCAGCTTATGCGTCGTGAATGTCCCGAACTGCCCTAGATGGGCGCGCTTCGCGCCGATCCCGTTCCGTGGATTCTCCTACGGTACCGCTTCCCACCCTTTCCGCCGCCTCGTTAATCCTCCTACAATAACACTCCCAACACTCCACTTTGATTGCCCGAGGTCCCCTAACCCAGCAACGGTTCCAGCCCTGGCCGCCGCCGTTGGCGCACTGACAGAAGGCGGCGGTGGAACCTTCCCGAAGCCCAATCCCAATCCCAGCACCACCACTAGAGTCATCATACAGACGACGGTTACGAAAATCAATTTCCGAATTTGGTTCCGCTTTGCTTGCTCTTCTTCCAGTCTCACAGTTCTTCGAAACAGCGGCTTTGGTCCGTGGGGTAACGACGCCGCTTTTTGCAACGCAACGATCGGTGCCTTGTTGTAGCAAGGACCAGAGGCTTGCGGTGGTTCCGGTGAAGGTGGGCCTTCGGCGCTGGGAGCAATGGAAGATTTGCGGGCCTGATCCACAGGAGTGAGTAGAAAGGCTGGATCGGCCAGGATGGAGCAAGGAGTTGGCGGAACGATGCCTAAACATCCTCCAGGAAAGACTCCGCGTTGTTTTGTGGTCATGTTGCGGCCGTACATCCAGCCTGGAAGTGTCGAGGATACGATCATCAGTTATGGAAACATGGGTATCCCATGCAACTGAGAAAATGCCATAATTGAACAAAACTCACCGTCATCAAATCTCTTCTGAACAGCAATCTCATCCCCGATTGAAACTTCAATCTCGTCCGGCAATCCCGGAATATGCGCCGCCACCGCCTTTTCAAGTTTTAAAAAATCGACCGGGGGGATGGCAGCCGCAATCGCCTCTTCAAAAGCGTTCTTATCGTCATTATTCAGCGGTGGAGTTACGACAATTTCCACAAAATCCGACGATGGGCTCATTCCCAGGTCGATATGATTTGGCCGCGGCGGTTGTAGTAGTGGTGGCAGCCGACCAGCAGGGGCTAGATCCCCTCGATTTTCGATGATGTTCACTCCAGGCCGTCCGACACCCAGATAATCATCCGCATCAACTGCGAGGGGAAACGGTGTTTGGGAGTCCCGCCGCGGCGGTGCGGACGGTCGTGGTAACGACGCTTCAGTTCTTGGGGACACCAGAGGAAACTTGGTGGTAGTTTTTGGAACGCCCAAGGTGCTGGAGTTGGCGGAGTGGGTGGACGACGAGGAAGAAGACGACGGCGAGACAGACAGGTCTGGAGGGGCCAGGAGGTTTGGGGACGCCAGCGGAGGTTTTGAGTGACCGGAGGGAGTCGACCTCCCTGACGGCATATAGGTCCGAGGTTCGTGGGAAACGCCCAATGGCGAGGGTGTTCGCTGTCTCATGGTGGACATTGTGTGTTGGTGGCAGTATCAGGCAGTTTCAGGGTTTCGGTTGCAGCTGTTCTTTCTGGACACTCGATCGGAACTGCGCCGTCTAATTAAGGGATCAACAATCTAATTAAGGGACTAATAACCACCATTTTGGGCACCAAATTGATTTCAATCATGATGTCATGACAGCGGTAGCTCAGACAGTAAACGGGATACCCCTGGCTTTGTGTCGGGGGGTTAGATATTTAAGTTAAGTTACCTGGTCTGTAAGTATGTGGGATCATTTTCACTTATTCGCATCCTGCCGGCTTCCTCCATGTATGTAGCTTCGACCATATGGCATCCGTTAATTAAGGGAAATTTCAATAACCGCCATTTTTGGAACGATTGAATGCTTGTCCAGTTCACGCGCTCTGACGCGTCCATCTGGCACCCCATCCACTTGTCGACCTGCCGAAAACCTTTTCAAATTCTTCCATCAATCATGCTGCGACCAACTTTCTTCTTTGTCCTGCTCATATCCCTTCTCTGCTTTCAAGAAGTGCATTCCAAGTCAGCCATCCAGACCGCTGGTCAAAATGTCAATCCTTTCAGAAGAACTGATTGTATTTTCTTATATCCAATCAGAAAACTCGACGCGAAAACACCCCCGTTCACAACCGTCGAGTCTGACCGTGAAGTTACTGTCTCCCTCACCATCTACGACGACCTCAAAGAGGTGGTATCCGTCGAGGCATATAACGATGGAGTGTTAGTCAAGGTAAAAGATGACCTGCGACACTTGTTACAGCTCACTTTCGCGCTCGTTTCCGACTCTTATCTGGACCCCACATCACCTCCCAGGTCCAACCCACAACCTGTCCCACCGACCCTTGTCCCCCAATTGCCCTTCACATCCCGCTCCCCCACACCACCCTCTCCACATCGACCGCCACCCACACATACAACGCCACAACACACACCATCACCGTCATCATCCCAAAACTCATCCCAGCGCCATTGTTTGATCCCAACCACGCCGCGGCCGCCGAAGGCGCGGAAGTGTTGAGTAAAGACGCAGGGAAGGTGGTTCTGAGGATTCCCGGGTTGGTGGACGGGGATGATCTTGGTGAAGGAGGTGAGGAGGACGAGGTGAGGGAGGAGAAGGTGAGGAGGATGGAGGAGGAGGTTAGGGAGCGGGTTAGGAAGGTGGAGAGGCAAGTGTATCATCGGAATGGTGAGGATGGAGGGTTGAAAAAGAGGGAGGAGGCGGTGGGTGCGGATGAGAAGGGTGGAGGGTATCTGGCTGATTTGAAGACAAAGGTGGAGGAGAAGGTTGTCAGAGGAATCAAGGATGTGTCTTGCTTTTGGGCTGGGATGGAAGGTGTTCTGCGAAATTTGTGCGATCGGTTGATTGTTTGAGATAGGTGGTTCGAATTGGGATTGCATGCAGAAGGGATTTGCGCGGCAACCTGCATTTATTTCCTCTTTGGCTCGCTGTTGTGCGTGTGAATGTGCTTTTTACCCATTCTGCGAACGTATTCAATACGATGAGTTAGCTATAGTAGCGCGATGTCTTTCTTGAAACGACAGGGGGGGGTCGGGTTGTGAACCAACCGCAATCCAGTGATAGCAGGTCAAACGCAGTAAACAGCAAGATGCGACACAAACTCCTTGAACCACTACGGAGTCTGTATGGTGTTCGCCCAGGAGGTTCGAGGGAAACTTTCAAGAATGCATCCTCCAATGCCCACAATCTATCGCAAAATGTGCACCTTGGTGGGTCTCCGGTCAACAACAATGGAATCTTGTGCTTCTGCGGTCATAGTGCACCGCGCTGGGGTTGACATACACCAATCCGTTTTTGCCCAAAGAGTGAAAATTTCATTAATGTGCTCAGGAGCATCACGAACGACCGACCAGCAGCCAACTACAACCCGCGCACACACCAGTGTTCAATTGGCGACCTTATCATGTCAGATCGCACTGGGATTGATGTGCTGCTGATGAGGCACATCGATTAGGCTACTGGCCAAACAGGTGCCTATTTTCAGATCTTCAAGAATGGGCGGGCAGGAATGTGCCCGTCCGTATGTTACTGCCTGCAGAGTGTCGCCCGCATTTTGCTGCCCGGCGTTCTTAACCCCAACAGAAGCAGATGGGATACCCCGTTCGTTGTTCACGTCGTCACAAATGGTCAACATTGGATGTTGTGGGATAGCTGTGGTTGGGTTTCGATCTTTCAGGTGCAGGGATGTGACTGACGCTGCTGTTGCTGCTGCTGATGTTGGACAAACGACGATAGACATGCTACAAATGCATCAAAAGTGCAAAAATGCCCAATTACGCCAATAGAGTATTCCCCCTGGCCGGAATTGAACCGGCATCCGTCCCCTTCCCGAGGGAGGGAAGGGAGGTTCACGACGAACCTCAGGGAGGGAAAAAAAGGGACAGTGATTGCCATAACGGCAGACAGTGCAAGCACCGCTCACCACCCGTAGCCCCTCAGTAGCGGTCCCAATAAGCGAGAGAAACTCGGAAGCTCGATTTCCCTCAGTCTTCCATAGGAGCAGGTGTAGACCGCTAACGAGCGAGTTATAAATTTGTCGGGATACACATCTCCTGCCCGGGGGGTCCTTTTTTATACGGCGCGCGCAATTCAGGGGGGGTCACCAACAAGACATGGAGGTCACCAGAAAAAATCCGCGGTCCTGGCGACCCAAATTATGAACATAACGCGCCAGGTGTAACATTTGACCCAGGAAAGTATAGCTTGTGTACTACCATGTGTAACTTCAACCCGAAAATTCCGTGATTACATAAGATACCGGGTGCAACGTTGATTGCTTTTCGCAAAGATTCTTTGAGCACATATCAGAAAAAGACGGAGTCATCTAGGGTTAGGTTAGGGTTAGGTTAGGATTAGGTTAGGGTTAGGGAAAGGGTGGGGTGGTTGGTAGGTACGTAACCATCTTGTGAGAGACAAGAGACGTGGAAGTTACTATTGGCGAAGACAAGAGCAGATACCGGATACCGTCGAGCGACACATGTGACTAATTTGCCATTTTAAGGCATATTTGGGTGGCTTGCTAATTTGGGTCACTTCATTATTTTATTTCGGGACCCCCCCTGTGCTGTGTATACTCTTTTTTATACTTAGGGGGTGTGGCGCAAGAGATCATACAAAATCTATCAACCTGGAAAGGGAGAATGGTCACACATGTTATGACAAGGTTTTCAGCCACGATGGGCACGTGTGTGTCCGAGTGATCCGAAAATAGTAAATGCGATATTCCAAAGCCACGGACCAGAAATCCGGGACATGGACAACATGGATGCGAGTGGATGCGGATTCGGAGAGGAGTGATGAGACGCTGAGACCGCTGAGACCGACTCAACTTCAGACGGAAAAGAAACTCTTCCCCACGGGCAAAGGGCGGTTTCATTGGGACATGCCTACCTATTAATGGAGTGAACCTCATTGCAAAAACGCACACTATTTTATTTTTTCTATTGAGTTTCGCACGTCGAAAAGCAACTTCCATATTCATAGCAATGAGACCTACGTTTGTGCTTCTGACGGTGGGGTTATTTGCTACCTCGGGTGCTCAAGCGCAAGACCCGCCAGTTGTTGCAGGGACTTGCAACGCGGACGACGACTGCTTGATTTTCAACAGGCGCTTAAGAGGTTGGGGGAATGGACAGCAGGCTGCTGGGTACCTGTGCATTGCGGCTCAATGCAGATATACGGTCGGGTCTGGTAAGGTCGCCCCGTCAAACGCTTTCGTTTGGTTGTTTCGGCACTGTCGAGTCCTTGTTGCGGAAACTCATTTTCATTTGCCGGCAAACCCCTTCGCCAAAAAGGCGAACCATGTCAAGAAGCTCAACAGTGCGCGCAGTACCAATTCTTGAATCGAGCCGTCCAGCGGAACCAGTCCTTGGCATCGTTGGTCCCACCAAATACGGTCGCAAACATCACAGATGTCATGAATTCCATGTGCAGTCCCGATGCATGTACAATATCTAGCACATGCGACAGCAGATCCGATCCGTTCTTTCCGAATGGGATTTCGCCCAACCTGCCCGAAAGCCACCCAAATATATCATGTTGCCGAGGAGCTCCAGCCCCTTGGACGTGTGCGCAACTGGGCAACTTTTTGGATACGTGCGACACCTCAAGTTCATGTCAGCCGAACCCTGATCCACAGACACTCGATCAAGTTTGCATACCCATCGACCACAAGTCGAGCCAATGGATAGGGGTTGTGATCACCCTTATAGGCGCCGCAACCTTGAACATCGGTCTTAATTTGCAGAAACTGGCTCTTCGGAAAAGACACGAAAAGCAAAAAAAGAAGATCAGCGACCGTATCGCCGAACGAATCAGGCGCATGCGTATCTTCTCCAGCTTTTCGCGCCGTTCCTCCCGCCAGACAGACGATGGAACCTCGTCGGACGCCGGCGTCGAAATGCATCAGGTCCACGCAGGACGATCTGCTATGGATAGTTCGATGTTAGTCCGCCCGCGCTCTGAAAGTCCGTTCTTCGAACGCCGTCGGCTTCGCGAACGACCTAGTGATTTGCATATATCGCGCGGCCCATCACAATTGGGACGCGATGCGACGCTCAACTCTGGACGCGATACACCAGACAGTGAACCGGGGTCACCAGCTGAAGTGGAGTTTCAAAAGCATTTGAACATGGTGGGCTTGCTGCGCAATCCGGTATGTTCTTTGTATTTGCTGCCGAGTTCAATGCTACCCTGTTACATTTGGAAGAACTCAAACCCGTTCCCACGTGCCAGATATGGATCCTAGGAATGATCGTTTTTGTCCTCGGCAACTTCCTCAACTTTATCGCCCTTCAATTTGCAGCTCAATCTTTGGTAGCACCGCTCGGATCCATTTCGCTGGTCGTCAACGTGATCATTGCTCCGCTCATTAACCGGGAGCGATGGACATGGAAGGATATCGTGGGGGTGGTACTGATTGTTGGAGGTTCAAGTATGACGGTGGCATTCGCGGGAGTCAGTTCTAAAGGTGGGTTGATTGTAGATTGCTCATTTTCTGCGTTGCGCTCACCCAGAATGTCGAAACCTAACCATATGCAATCCCCATGAATATCTTCTATTCCAGACTACAAGCTCTGCGTCCTCCTAGCGCTCTTCCGCCGCACACCCACCATCGTCTTCCTCACGGTCACATGCTCGTTTGCAGCCCTCATGTTCGTAACCATCGGAGTTATCGAAAAGAACATTGACTTCGACGACAGTGAGATCTTGACCACTCCGATGGTAGCGCGGGCGGCGGCTGGGCGCACTGGAGGGAGAGCCGATTCTTGGTCGTCGAGGGTTTCGGGCATATTCCGGAAAGCAAAGGGGGTGGATGAACTGCCGGATAGGAAGGAGGTACCAACCTCGGAAGCTACGCTTTTGAATGAGGATGGGGTCACGGCACCAACAGCGACGGGTTCCGGTGAGTCTTCAAACCCTGCGAAGGAGGTTGTGGCTGCCGAGAAAGTAGAGGCGAAAAATGAAGAGTCCGGTGAAAGTAGTGGGAATGGAGAGCTTCCCACCATCACGGTGGAGTCACCTCCAGCACCAACGTCTGAGTCTGAAATCATCCCTCAACGTGACCGTGAACCCACACCCGAATCCACGCCCGCGAAAAACTACGCCATCGAAGAAGACGCGGCGGTAGAACCCGCTCCACACCGGCCACCCACCATCAACACCAACGTCGACAAACGACGAGGTCGACGACAATCGCCTTCTCGTGCTACCGGCGTGACAGCAACACCTGCGTCACCATTACCGCCGGCTGGCCGTCTAGCACCGCTGAAATTGCGGTATAGAAATTTCAAAAAGGCCTTTGCAGCCTCCCCGCCCGCCCAATGGTGGAAACGGGTAGATATTTATCCGAAATTCAAGCACAAGATTTCTATAAATTCCGTTCCTGTGAGGGTGGTGCTGCCGTTTGCGTATGCATCTTTGGGGGTGAGTTGTTGACATGCTGCATTATCAATTTCTCCGTTGCTGCGTTTGGGAAAATGATTGGGGAAACTCGCTAAACGGGCATGTTTGCAGGGTCTGATGGCAACCATCACAGTTTTATTCGCGAAAGCCACCATCCACCTCCTCTCAGCAACTCTCTTTGGAGGCGATAACCAGTACAACAACGTTTTGGCGTGGGTCATCACCTTCGTCACGGTATTCACAGCCGTCGGACAAGTGTACTGGATCAAGTACGTTGTTTCCCCACCCTCGTTTGCGTTACTTTCGTTCTTGCTATAACCTGAACCCCTCACCAACAGCATGGGCCTCCAACGCTACGATGCGCTCCTCCAAATCCCCGTCTTTTATACCGTCTGGACTTTCTTCGACGTGGTCGGCGGTGGCGTCTACTTTGACGAGTTCAGAGGGTTCACAACGAAGCAGTATGGATTGTTTATCTTGGGGGTGGCTGTCATCTTTGCGGGGGTAGCCGTGTTGGCGGGACGGTTGAAGAAGATTCAGGAGCAGGAGAAAGAGTTACCGGGGCCGGGCAAGTGATTTTGTCGTGTGACTTGGCGGTGGGCGATCACGATATTGGGTGTTTTTTTGGCTTTTTGGCATAAGGTGTGTAATGTATGTAAATTTGCTTAATTAGAAAATCTGGATACTTTATGATCATGGAATTTCGGTGTTTCTGTGCAAGCGCTTCGTCGGGTTCGCGAACCCTGGCGCGCTGAATTGTGGGCCCCAAGGGTGGCTTAATAAGCACCTGCGCCACCGACGGTTTCCTCAAACCTTCTCCTTCTGTTTCATATCGAGCAACTCCTGCTGCCGCCTTTCAGGATGGCAAACAACAACAGCGAGCAAGTGTCTTTCCGCCCACCAGACGCTTTTATTCAAGCGTCACAAGCCCGCCAATCCAAAATCAAACAACAGCAGTATGAGCGAGAAATCGCCAATGCCCGTGACGTCGCAGAAGGCGCCCATACCTCGCCCGAGTTCCTAAAAGGAGGATCACACAATGACAGTTCAAAGTCACCGATGATTGGTGGAGATGCGCCCACCTTACAACCAAACATTCAGCCCAAGTTTGCCAATTCAAGTCTCAAAGGCCCCGCGAAATTGGCCATCACCAGCCCCTCCAAAACCGCGTTGCAAATCGAAGCATTGAAGGAAAAGCGAACCGAGCGCAGGAGAAAGCAGGACGAGATGCGGAGGGCAAAAGAAGGGCTGAGCGAGCATGATCAGGACATGATGCATTATGGAGGAATCATTGCAGAGTTTCGTGAAGATTTTGCGAAGCAGTGGGATACCCTCGCGGAAAAGGTAGCTGGAAGTCGATCATATCATAAAAACGTGAAAATCAGAGTGTGTGTGAGGAAGAGACCTTTGAATGTCCGAGGTGAGTTGCAATACGCCTCACGCAGCTCGACTTTTCGTAGAGACAGGTGATAGCTTAACAAATTTAAGACTACAGAAGTTGAGCAATCTGACTTTGATATTGTAACTACAAAGACTGCATCATTTCCTTATGCCCACGTATATATTCACGAACCTAAAACGCGACTCGACACGTCTAAAACTATTCGCACGCATCGATTTGTTTTTGATAACGTCCACGATCATGACGCTAGCAATGAGGACGTGTATTTGTCTGCTGTCAAGCCGCTGGTGAAAACCATGTTCAAAAGCGGACGGGTGACGCTCTTTGCCTACGGACAGACAGGTTTGTGTGGTGTGTGGGGCTATGGTCGGAAGGTGGATGCGTCCCAAGACTCCACCGTTTGCTCACAAGTTTGGATGATCTCCTTCAAGGAAGTGGAAAAACGCACACAGTCTTTGGTGGAAATGGTGAACCAGGGTTATATGAATACGTTTGTCGTGATGTGTTTCAGCGGCTGTCTACCTCATCGGCTGATGAACAACTTACGCTACAAGTTTGTTTCTTTGAGGTACTCAGTCATGGAGAAGATGTCTATTTTGAAGCAATTGAGAATTGAAGCTTTCTATTGGCCAACCAGTTATACGGCCAAAATGTGTTTGATCTCTTCTCGTCGAAATCGCGCGTACAACTCTTGGAAGACCACCACGGGAATGTACAGGTTTTCGGATTGCGTGAGATTTCGGTATCCAGCGTTGAGGAAATGCTTCACTTGGTCGCATGGGGTGCTCAGTCCCGCTCTATGGGGTCCACCGAAGCCAACCCAGACTCGTCGCGAAGTCATGCCGTGTTTCAGATACGCCTGCGCGGGCGTAGCGGCGCGCTATGTGGGAAATTTTCCTTGGTGGATCTGGCGGGATCGGAGCGCGGGGTGGACAGGGGAAATGTGGGCAAACAGGCGCAGTTTGAAGGAGCAGAGATCAACAAGAGTTTGCTGGCACTGAAAGAGTGCATCCGGGCTCTTCACAAGCGCGCAGGTGGAAAACGAGGGGCGGAAGGTACTTCTTTACACATCCCGTTTAGAGGCAGCAAGCTGACGCAGATTTTGCGGGATTCATTTGTGGGGGAAAAGGCCCGAACGGTCATGATCGCAACAATCAGTCCTGGATCAAACTCTGCAGAACACTCGCTCAATACCTTGCGGTATGCAGATAGAGTGAAAGAGTTTAAACGTGGAAGGGCTGATATGAATGGGGTTGAGGGGGATGATCCCGATTCTCCGGACAGTCCCGTTAGCCCAGGAGAGATGGAAGATGTCGCGTCACCAGAGTTGGACAGTCCGGCAGATAACTTGGGAATGGAGCAAGAGGATGTGGAAGAAGAAGATGACGAGGGGGGAGGGAGCACGGAAGGAAATTCTTGGGAAGAGGGGGAAGATTTTGTTGCCAATTCGGAAAGTGGACACGGTATTCTCAATGGGGAGTCGGACCTAACACATACAGGCATTGCCAAAGACCAACATACGAAACATCCAGCCGCTATTCCAACGCGGAATATGGCAGGGTCCGCCGCTGTCGGAGGTTTCACTACTTCACATGGCTCATCTCCCTCACCTCATTCCCCCGGAGCGCCGCCCCTCACGCTCTCCGAGGAAGGTGACGCCCTCATTCACGCTCATCTCGCATATATGGCTGCAAATGCCGAGCTCGCGCGTGATGAGAAACGCGTTGTTGCTTTTGCGGCGCAGGAGGATGTGGATATGCGGTGGTACGCGGAACAGCTGGAATCCTTACTGGAACGCAGAGCAAAGGGGGATGGGGAGATGAGGTTGAGGCTGGCGCAATTTTGCAGGAGACTGAAAGCCGAGGGCGCGGTAGAGTAGAAGAAAAAGGGCTCAGATTAGGTGGATTCTGAATGTACATATCAATTGGGAATGTGTATTCGTCGTGTCTTTTGCCAGATTGTCTGCGAGTGAGTTCTGCGAGTCCCCACAGAAGGCCTTCCCCGATGACACATTGCCGACTTTGGTCGTGCGCAGTTACAATGGGATACCTCCTTCCATGTGGATAAGCCACACCTCAACATCCAAATGCGATGCAAACCCAGGGTCAAGAACCGTGCACGAGGGGCGAACGTACGGCAGGAGAAGAGGGCAGCCGACGAAGACATCGACCCAGATGGGACGCGCCAGAGAAAAAGGGGATTAAAATGCAAAGGAGACTGGACAGTAACGCTGGCAAAGATCGTTTAACTCAGAAGACAAAGGTTGCTGCGAAAGGATCGCTGAGCGAATGGTTATCCAAGCCTGCCAAACAGCCGGTTTCGGCATCCCCGGAAATCGAAAAAGACATTGACACTACCCCGCCGTCCCAAACAAAAGCGAGAACCGACCACTCTGATTCTAGCGGCAGCCGAAAATCTCCCCGAGTTGCACAGGCGGTGGAGGCGGTGGAACGGTCGGGTAGAATAGGGAGCAAACGCTCAATTGTGGACGTTATTTGTTTGGATTCAGACGAAGAGAGCCAGCTTCCACCGTCTAGTCAAAATACTCTCGCCACATCATCCAAAAGAACGAAGCTGGATAGAAGTATGTCGTATGGGGACGGCGGGTCATCTTCCCAGGTTAGGCCGCAGAATCCAGTTCAATGGTCAAAAATGGCCGTGTATCAATACATTGTAATGCATCATACAGAAAGGGATTAGAAAATGGATTTTGCCGAGGCAGCCATTTGAATATGACAAAAGTTCCCTAGTACCGGAGGGCTCGAGCAGTCGAGGTACTCTTTCTTTGTCCAAAGCACTCGCTTCCTTCTCCACCCACCAATCAAAGTGCATCCTTTTGTTAGTTTCTCAAACAGAACTTTGGGTGGATAAATACCGACCGGTGACCGAGGTATGCATGCACAAGCCGACCTTGCCCCAAATGCACACAAATTCATGGAGGCCCAGGACGAGATTGCAGTGAACAAGAAGAAGGTAGATGAAGTCAGGTGTTGGCTCAGGGATGCCTTGAAAAGCAGTGGAGCGACGCGGACGGGCGGCCAGGTAGACAGACCTCTGTTGATCTGACTGCGATGGTCTCGCCAATTATGTTTTTTTAATCAAATTGCCGCTCTCCCTCAACATGTCAGTTACTATTGCTGACAGGCCCATCGGGCGCAGGAAAGACAGCAGTAATCCAAATGCTTTCGATGGAGCTGAACTACCAGATCTTGGAATGGTGCAATCCGGTGAATACAAATTCAATGCAAGCCATGTACGACGAGGAAGGATTGCTCGACCCAGAAGGTATGTATTCGTCCGCATGACCTGAATTTTGTGATTGAGTTAATCGAAAATAACGCAGGTCGACCATTTCAACGCAACTATACATCCATCACGCGCCAATTCGCCGATTTCCTTGCGTCGGCTAGCAAAGCCCCTTCCTTGACTTTTGCTTCAGAGGGACATGCCCCTCTCGAATCCGCACCATCTGCCCCAATCAATGAGCCGAAAGTCATTTTGGTCGAAGATCTTCCGAATGTTGCACATATGGGCACAAGGGATGCCATTCATACTGCAATACGCAACTACTTACGCTCAACCCGGACCATGTTTCCGCTTGTTTTCATCGTCAGCGACGAATTGATCGATGACGAGCGGGGACAGGATTCTCGTGTGCGGGGTCGCATCGAAACCATGGCGAAGGCGATTCTGCCTACCGATGTGAAGGAATCGGCCGCATGCCGGCAGATAAAGTGCGCACAACTACTTTCTTCTTCGTCGCTCAATCGTGCAAGTTAGCTCACTAGCATCATACTGCCGTGCTAGTTTTAACCCAGTTGCCCAGACCTTTCTAGTGAAAGCACTCACGCGGGTTGCAGACATTGAATTTCAGCCCAGTTCTGGCGTTGTATGTCGTCCGAACAAGGGCCATATCGAAGCGATAGCTCGCGCCAGCGGCGGCGATATCCGATGCGCACTGAATGCCCTGCAGTTCTTCTCTCTCAGAGGGCCTGATAGTCCGAATGACAGTGCGTGGGAGACAGTGCCTGTTAAAGGAAAGGGAAAGAAGAAGGCTGCGGTAAAGAAGGGAGCTGTGTATGTGAAAAGCTCCACATTTTGCCGCTCTTTTGCGGAGGAGAACCTCATCTTTCGCTGCTTTTCAGTAGTGTAAATTTGGATTATGTAGGAGGCCGCGAAGCAAATTTGGGGGATTTTCATGCACTGGGGAAGATCCTTTTCAACAAGCGTAGGTCACCACCTCTGTCAAACGAAGTTCTTCTCCAGATTCAAACTGCTGGGCCCTTTGTTTAACAGGTGAAGAAATCTCAACGGAAATCGATGTGCATTCTCCACCGGAGAGTGCGGCTTCTTTACCCGACCATTTAGCTGCATACGAACGGAAGCCTCTGAAGTCAAATCCCGAGGTGAGTTTTTAATTCGTCTCGTTGGCCATTCGTTGCTCCATTGAATTAAGTGTTCTGTCCAGGATGTCGTTGAATCTTCATCTATGGATGTGGAGAAGTTTGTCTTACATCTGCATCAAAACTATCCCACCTTTTTCTTTGAGCCCAGCGAGCTGGAAATGGCTGCAGATTATCTCAGTCTCGCCGATCTGACGCTGGGGACATGGCAGGTGAGCGGTTTTCTCGCCATGTCCCCATCCCATCGCTGAATTGATCGAATTACTGACACTCCCCAAAGCACCAACCTCAAATGTACCCATACACCGCCTCGCTGGCCACCCGCGGGTTGATGTTTTCACATTTATACCCTGTGCCTTCACAGAAGCTTACTTTGCATAGACCCCAATGGTGGTGGACCATGAAGCAGGCGAGGGAAGGCGCTATGGGCCTTCGAGAGGCCTGTTCTTCGTGGGTCAGAGAGGCCGCTGATCCCGTTGCGTCCTCTTCTGAGGCGTTTCAGCTGACCGGTATGATGACTGGATTTATTTCATGAATCGACCTCTCTCAGCCAGACAGCCAAAATTTGATGGTTTGAATTACTGGAAGGTCTTCAAATGGACGCGTTAAAGCTTGACGTGTTACCTTATCTTGGCATCATAACCCGTCTGCAGTCGAAAGGTAGGACCGCCGGGAACGGCTGGTGGGGTCAGGGAAACAACAGCTCGCGACAGCCCGCCGGAAGCCAATCAACCGGTCGACATCCTGAAATTTCGCTAGGTAGGACCTGGATCCTTATTTGGGTTTACATGATGTCTTCATTAACGTGGGCACCTTAGCAGCTCCACACCATGCACGGCTAGTGTCAAATCTCACTACATATTCTCAACGCGACCAAACGAGCTACCGATCGGCTGGACTGCAAGCATTTGGAGAAAGGGATTTGGACGTTGCTGGCGATGATGAAGAAGAGGATTTAGCTTTTAGTAAGAACGAGGTGGCGTCCGTAGTTCCGCCGCCGCGGGTGGTGCCCAGTGAGGTGGAAGATGACATTGAGGACTGGTGATCACACGCATAATGCGGACGGCAGTGCTCAATTTTGCCCACTCAGTTACCCACTCAAAGGCATGAAGATGGGCTCCTAGCAAATATGGTATTATATACATGCACTGTGTTAACTTAAGCAAACTACTTGTTTTGTTTTGGCCGCAAGGGTATGTTTTGTAGCTTTCAAATGAGTGACAGAGCCGTCCTCACGAGCCCACCCCTGAAATTGCTCATGGGGGGCGTCGTCTTTTGCAACCTCCTAAACGCTTCGTGGATATGCGAAGGCTGAAGCGGAGTCTGCACGTTATTGGATTTGCCAAACAGCGTGTTCAATTGCTCCAATGCCGTGCCAGAGTCGCTATTTGCGCGTTCCTCCTTTTCCCTCTCATCGTCCTCACGCTTCACAGCTAGCGCAGTTTCCGTTAGCGTCGAAACCATTTCGTACCCCAAAAAGCCGAGAATGTCCAGAACGTCGCCAGGCGGTTTGTTTTCGTAGTAGCTGCATTTTTCCGGATACGGGCCGAGGTTTAGACGACAAGAAAATGAGCCATTTGGACTCAAAATGCATGACTTACGTGGACATTTGGCACCAATCGCGGAATCGTTTAACCTTTTTATATGTAAATGACGCTTGTCTGCAGTCCGAATAGTACATATACTCGTCCTTGGTCATTGTTCTCGTCACTTCATCGGCAGCCTGCACCGGCCGTTTTATCAGCACTGGAAGTTGTACGGGTAGCATCATCAGCTTTTAGCTCTGACGTTAACATGCGCACCTTTAGTCGAGCAATTTGGTCTTCGTAAGCCTGCAGCTCTTCCTCATCGGCGTCATCGCCATCGTCATCGCTCAATACGCTGCTATATGCATTCAGGATGTCCCATGAAAATTTCACCATTTTCTTTCCCTTAATAGGTTTTTCTGGGTGTTGTCAAATGCAAAATAGGGAGGAGAAAGATCTGCATTGTGAGTCTGCATGACAGTGCACCCACGCTTTGATGGCTCCCATTGGTGTGCCCGTGAAGTCCCTCTTACCGGCTCCTTGATCATCCGCATACTCCTCAACATTCTCCATACTATTCCCCTTCTCTTTTGCCACCTTTCGCACATCTTTCCAACTTAAATAGGTGCGCATACGGTTCACCTTGAGCCGGTCGTGGCGAATCAAGAAGATAACGTCCTCGGCGCTCAGATATCGGGAGCCACGCCTGGCAGATTGAGCGACGGCTTGAATGATCTGTGTATGACAGCACCAGACGTTGAGTTTCCGACGACCGCCGCAAGTTCTGCAACCACTATGGCAATAGGACGTGCTGGAACATACAATTTCTATCATTTGGGTGCGGACGATTTCTTCCACGAGGATAGTTGTTTCATCTAGGGGTTCGGCCACTTCTCCGAAGACAAACATCATCTGAAAATATGCGGCGGGGACTCTTTCAGAAACAAAGAGAATCTTTCAATGCAGCCTTTGTCCCTACCTGTTGTATTTCGGACTGATACAAGGGCGTCCGTTGCTGAAATAAGTCCGACAATTCAGTTCCGTGGCACCCAATAGAGCGGTCTTACAGGATTTCTATCACCAACTGAAAACATAACATACCCCCTTGTCTTTGGACATTATGAAAGCCGAGTGAAGGTTTTGGAAAACGCTGCAGGTTCAGAAGTTCAACCCATAGCTCTAGGGGGCTGAGCTCCAAGCACCTGCTGTGGTAAGCAAGCGCCGATGATACGCGTAGCTTGACATCATCGAGTGGGGGATATATAAAGGGCCCTTCCCTTGACATTCCAACCACAAAAAACAAGAAACAAGTAACAACAGCAATAATAACAACAACAATGTCTTCCAATCAATCTCGGACTTCTGCGACCAGCAGCGAAAGCAACACGGCCGAGGCCGGAGCCAACCGCAGCCAGCAGCAACAGCAAGCGACGGCGGGAGCTGGTGCGGCTGCCAAATCCGCAAATGCGAAAGAGTACGAGGACAGGGTGCAAAACGCTGTCCACAATGAGGTACCGTGTTTGTATTTCTGTGCAGGGGATCGCGGAAAAGAAACTCCAACTAATGAATTTTTGATAAAAGGCGTGCGACTGCCATGGAACTGGCAAAGGGTGCCAATGCAAGGACACCTGCACCTGTGGGCAGTCTTGATTGGAGGGCGTTCTTTGCAAAGAAACTCTGCGATGTAAATAGGTTGTAAAATTTCTGATTCGAATATGACTACGTGCACATTGTTCGCGCTTTGCATAAGACGGGGTCTTCTTTGGTTTCACTTGTGACTCTCTGCGGCTCGGAGTGGGCATGAGGGATTCCCGCAACTCTCTGCGGCTCGGAGTGGGCATGAGGGATTCCCGCATGATCACCAGAGCAAAGTACGAAGATGGTCAGGTCAAACCCCCTCGAACTATTCCCACACATACGGGCACACAGGCTAGACTAAAAATATCTTCCGCCTGTGCGGGTTCCAACTATCATAACATGGGCATCAGAAAGACTTACGTCACTATCATGCCAAGGACGCCGAAGATCCGCTTAAATGACAAGAACATGAAGGGCACTCGGAAGGCCGCTCCAACATCGGGCCCATCCTTGCCCAGGACTTATTCTAATCCGATTGCGATGCTCCTGGAGGAATTTTACAATCTGATAATGACCCATTTCGCCCGCGTGGTACATCCTTCAGTGCGATTTTCATATAAAAATTTCACTACCTCTAAATGACCCATTTCAGCCGCCCAGTCCATCGCGCTGGTGGTACATCCTTCGCTGCGATTCTCGTGTAAAAACCGTACCACCTCTAAATGCCCCTTGCGAGCTGCCTTGTCCATCGCCCTGGTGGTGCATCCTTCCCTCCGGTTCTCGTGTAAGAATTTCACCACCTCTAAATGACCCTTCGAGGCCGCCCAGTCCATCGCCTCTGTGTCTTCCCCGTTCTCTTCGCTATCCTTTTCCCGGCGCTTTTCGTACAGGAATTTTACGATCTCTAAATGACCATGCCGAGCCGCAACATCCAGTGCATAAGTCAACTCAGGACCGGTGGCGTATTCGGGGCGATTCTCATATAGAAATTTCACCACGTCCAGATGACCGATTCTAGCCGAGGAAGACAGAGCAAAACAGCCCCCTAATCTTGACCTTGCGGATCTGAGCCTAGACAATATGAACAATTTCCCCGCAATGTCTCCCGCAATAAACGGGCGGCCCCCCAGCATCCCATTTGCGCCAAATACAAAACTTCATCAAGGCGGCGTTGGACAGGCATCTTCGCCCACTTCTCCAACAGCAGACGGACGACCTCCTTGTGTCCTTCTTCTGCCGCCCGACTCAAAGCGTTGCTATCCCTCACGTCCGCCCCTTTCTCCAACAACAGACGGACGACCTCCGTGTGTCCGCTGCTTGCTGCGAAACTCAATGCTCTATCGTGTTCCGCATGCACATCCGCCCCCTTCTCCAACAATAAACGGACAACCTCTAGGCATCCTCTGCTTGCTGCGGAACTCAATGCTTCATTGTATCCCGCATGCACATCCGGCCCCTTCTCCAACAATAAACGGACAATCTCCAGGTGTCCGTCTCCTGCCGCATTACGCAAAGCTTTATCGTCTCGGGCATGCACATCCGCATCTTTCTCCAACAACAGACGCGTCACTTCCACGTGTCCGTACATCACGGCGAAACGCAAAGCGTCGTCGTCTTCGGCATGCACATTCGCACCTTTTTCCAACAACAGACGGACTACCTCCAGGCGTCCTTTTGCCGCCGCCCAACGCAAAGCTTCCTCGTCCCGGGCATGCATATCGGCACCTTTCTCCAACAATAGACGGACCACCTTCAGGTGTCCCTCTCCCCCAGCCCGACAGAGGACACTGCCGCAAGAGCCCCGGGCATTCACATCCGCCTCCTTCTCCAACAGCAGACGCACCACCTCCAGGTGTCCTTCTTCTGCCGCCCAACGCAAAGCGACCTCATCTCCGGCATGCGGTATAAGTTACTTCTAAATGGCCAGAGGGAGTTGCTGCACTGGAAACAGCCTTTCAAGCGAGTGGTATCCGGATGATGAGAACTGAATTCTCTTCTTCTCACAAACACGCTTGCTCTTATACACACATACACACGGACACAACAATGCCCGCAATTCCCTCAAGGCCTTGCGATCAATGGCAGCGATCAATGGGCCTTGTTCTCCTTGTTCTCCTTGTTCTCAAGGAGCCAAACAAAGGAGCCGATCGAAGGAGGAAATAAGCTGTGGGTATCCTTCACCGATCCTTTCCATCATCGACTTCACCACCCCATCCAAGCCTCCTCCTTCAATTCAGAGCAATGTTGGGAGTTTGATACCAATTTGTTCAATGCCAACATTCTTTGCACTAGCGGTTTCCTGTATTTCCCCAGTTATGCCTGAAACTCTTCGGTAAAACTAGCTTCACAAAGTTCTTTTTCTCGAACGCCAAATGTTTATACAGTTCAATGCGGTGTTCAAACCGCTGAACATGACAGTGTCTGCTTTGAAGGACAAGATTGCTGGCTTGACCAATCTGGCAGCAAGCAAACAGACGCTCACCACGTCAGGCGGTCTGATCATGAAGAATGCGATGACTCTTTGCTTATTACAATGTTGGATATGGGCAGGAGCTGACTCTAGCAGGGAAGGAGCGCGGTGGGAGGAGATGACAATTTGTAATTACAAGATTTGTCTGCATGATCCACTTTAGTATTTTGAAGGAGAATAGGTTGAGGTTTGGAATGTGTCCTGTGAGGTTGAGGCGCGTGAGGCCATCTGAAGTTCTGAGAGGGGCTAGAGGTCGCGGGTGCGCGTTGGTCGTGTAGACGCGTTTGTCGCATCGAGTTCGGGGCTTTCGGGGCTTATCGGCTTCACTGGGCTTCCATTACACACTCCTCAGACACACACATTCGCATTTCTGATCTTCACTTGAGCATGCGCGAAGAGGCTCTGTTTCTCCCATATCAAACGTCAACTGTCTTGGAAGAGGATAAAGATTCTTCTCAGCAGGACCAGGACCATCCCTTGTTTTACCAACTTTGTAAGGCATGCCAGACGGGTGACTTGGAAAGGGTGCGTTTTCTGTAAGTGGTGGCATAACGGTTTCTAGTCTGCGTCACGAGCGCTGTAGCGAAGATTATGCCGATTCTGGAAGCGCACAGATTGAATATTTTATTGGATTACAGGTCAAATATTTGGTAGAAACAGAAGAGGTTCCCATTAATTTGCGGGACAAGTGAGTGGTTGCAACACTGTGTCTTATTCTCAAGCACCTTCATCCCTTAAATGCTCGCGGTCTGACAGATGGGATTGTGTTCCCCTCTATTATGCCTCATTGTGCGGGTGGCTGGCAATTGTGAAATATCTTTTAAATGCTGGAGCTCACTGTGATCCAAACACATTCGAAGGGGAAAGGTGCCTCTATGGCGCGTTGACGGATGAAATTAGAGTATGAGCTCCTTGTCTTCCACTTATGAAGTGCGATTTGCCGCTTACTTTCATGTCACGCTTTTTAGTCAACACTCCGCGCACACCGATTGACAAAAGCGATCGATACCGCGTCCGATTTCGCGCTTTTCACATATGGCCTCTGGTCCGCACCATCAGAACATCACTCGGACATATCCTTTGCCATCCAGCATTCCGATCCATCCGCAGTATATCCAGCCCATCGTATCATTCTAGCTGCACGATCACCCTTCTTCATGCGCAATTTGCTGACGCGATGGCCAGCCCAGGGTCGATTGACTGCTCAAATGCCCGAACCCATTCTTATCCGCCATCATCGTGTACATGGTGCAACTTTGAAAGCGACACTCCTGTACCTGTATGCGGGCCAGGCCTCTCGCGATGTGCCACCAGAAATGTTGGAGGATTGGTTATTTCTTTGTCGACAGTGGAAAGTTGGGGAGCTGGCTACATTGGTGGAGGGGATGATCAAGGCGAGTCAAGATGCGCGAGTGGCGAGGTCCCGTGCGGGGAGGGAAGTTGTGATGGTCAGGGACGTCAAAGGTGTTTCTCGCGATTTGGGGGTTTTGCTGTGGTGGATTATGTGGGGAGGGAACATGTGGGCGCAAGAGGAGCACATGATCTCTGCAAGGTCCCACATCGATTCAGTGGACACGGCGTTGTTTGCGGAGAAGATGAGTGCATTCAAGGATAGGACGCATGTGCGCTTGTGGGGTGCCGCGGATAATAAATTCGAACAGCCTTTGCGCTCTGAACGGGGCATGGACGCGTTGCTGTCCTCACTCCCGTCCGAAGACACAGCAATGGGAATGGCCCTCTTGACGGCCAGCGCACCCGACATTATCATCGACATCTCGGGCACAAAATTCCCTTGCCACCGCTCCATTCTCACCCGCAGCGACTACTTCTCCGCCCTCCTATCGGGCCGCTACCTCGAAACTCACCTAACCACCAACACGCACCTCCCACCGACAATCTCCCTCACATCCACCATTTCCTCCCCACAAACGTTCCGCACCATCCTTGAATTCCTGTACACCGATCATACATCCACTGTCACCCCACATGACGCCCACTCACTGCTCATAACCGCCGACCTCCTCCTGCTGCCACGCCTCACGTCCCGCACTCAAACCTACATCACAACCCTTCCGTCCATTCCACCACCGGGCCCGTACACATTCCTCCGCACCGCGTGGTCCCTCTCTCTCCATCGTCTCGAACAACATGTGACGCGCTACTTTGCCGATCATCTGGAAGAGGAGGGAACGAAACCAGAGTTCAGGGACTTGGTGAGGGAGAGTGCGGAAATGATTTTGGGGAGACAAGAGACGGATACTGTAGTGTTTGTCGATGATTTGAGATTTTGGTGTGGGAGGGAGGTGGATGGGGGTGACGTGGGTGCGGGAGTGTGGGAGGAGGTTGCCTTGTCTGAGGGAGGAGACGGCGGATATAGGGAAAGGAAAAGGGTGGAGTATGTGCGGAAGATGAGGGTTTTGGAGGGCGTATTGGAAGCGGTGGGGATTGATATGTGAGTTTGCGAGAATAGATCATTCCATTGGATGCGATGTCCCAGGATGGCATGAAACAGGGGATCCCCATGGAAGGTACATGCTGTATATACACATACCGGAAAGAACGAGGCAAGAATGGCTACATACATATTATTGGAGTCATGTTTGGAACAACGCAAAGTTGCAGGGTGAAAAACCAGCACGGCCACAGCACGCGACGAGCGCAGCGACGCGCGAAAGCAGGGGGGTGGCTTGGAAACTTGGCGCGCAGTGGGCTCCCAGCGCAAAGGACGAGGGAGTTTGCGCGAACTCCAAATCATCCCATCCCATCTTGAACTTCCAACGCCATGTCGTACCCATACCAACAGCAGCCCGGCCAACAACAGCAGGGTTACTACGGGGCTGCTGCCGCCCCACCCGGTCAGCCTCCCTATGGCCAATATCCCCCTTCTCAACAACCGTACGGGGCGGCTCCAACCACTCAACCGCCCTATGGTGCTCCTTATGGGCAGAACCCTTACCAGCCGCCTCCTGCACAGTACGGTCAACCACAGTCCTACGGTGCTCCTCCGCCTACTTCCCAGCCGTACGGCGCTCCACCTGGGCAACCACCTTATGGTGGTGCTCCTCCCACGTCCCAGCCATACGGCGCTCCACCTGGACAGTCGCCGTACGGTGCCGCTCCTCCCACGTCTCAGCCGTACGGCGCTCCGCCTGGACAGCCACCGTACGGTGCTGCTCCTCCCACGTCCCAGCCGTATGGCGCTCCACCTGGACAACCACCGTATGGCGCGTCTCAACCCTATGGTTACGGTGCTCCTGCACCCGTTCATCCTCAAAGCGCGTACCCAGGTAATGCTCCTCCTCCTCAGCAGCCGTACGGTGCTCCGGGCTACCCTCCGCAGCCGCAGCCATACGGGGCTCCGATGATGCCTGGGATGCCCGGTCTTGGGGTTGCTGGTGTGTCATTTATCTTGGGCGCTGGAGCGGCACTTTCTCCAGCCGAGGCGGACAGAGATGCTGAAAAGTTGAGAAAAGCCATGAAGGGTATTGGAACTGGTACGGTTACTTTTCACGTGTATGCTTGGTAATGTCGGAGAAATGCTAACCAGTTTCTGTAAATATAATGCACTTTCTAGATGAAAAGGCGCTTATCGACGTGCTCTGTCGTCGTACTCCCTTGCAAGGGCCGCAGATCACGCAGGCGTACAAAAACCATTACGGACGTGATCTGGCAAAGGACATTAAGAGCGAAACCAGTGGCAATTTCGAAAGGCTTCTGGTGCTTTTAACCATGCCATTGCCAGAAGTGGATGCCACCGAGCTGCACGAGTCCATGGTAAGTTTCTGAGATCTCCATTGGCGTCGGTACAGGAATGGCATCACTGCCAATGTAATGAATGTCGCTTAATCCCTCCGTATACTCTTTTACAACCTTTTTAGAAAGGGCTGGGCACAGACGAGGATGCTCTGATAGAAATTCTCGCCGGCCGCACCAACGCTGAAATCTGGGCCATTAAACAAGCTTACCGCGTCAAATACGGGCAAGATCTGGAACACGTAGTGCGGTCGGAAACGAGCGGACATTTTGGTAAAGTATTGACGGTGCTGCTTCAGGTGAGGACCTACTCGGGTTTTTGGTACCAATAAATGAAGAAGAAATTGAGTTTCAATTGTGGATATTCTCAGGGAATGCGTGACGAGAACCCCCAGTCGACGGCCAATGTTGCAGCAGACGTTGACGCGCTCTACCGCGCGGGCGCCGCCAAACTGGGAACTGACGAATCCATGTTCATCAGTATCCTTTGTCAACGCTCGGAACACCATCTCCGCGCTGTGTTCCAAGCGTACCAGCAGCGATTCGGGGAGGCATTGGAGAAGGTTGTAAGGAAAGAGTTTTCAGGAGACATCGAACGGATTCTCGTCGGCTTGGGTAAGTGAAAAGAATCCAAATTCTTTTGCTGCCGCTTATTTGTCCAAACTTGCCGTCGTTCCTTACCGCCCCATTTTGATCACGCAGTCCAATCCATTGAAAACCGCGCCCGCTACGTTGCGATTCTCTTTGAAAAATCCATGTCGGGGATTGGCACCAACGACAACAAATTAATCCGACTTGCGGTCCGCCATCGGGATCCGGCGGTGATGGCGCAGATAAAGCAAGCGTACTCGCAGATGTATGGCAAGACGTTGGGGAGGAGGATTGAGGGAGAGACGAGTGGGGATTACGGAAGGGCGCTGGTTATTTTGGTCGGGGTGTAAGGGAAGCTGCCTGTTGGGACTGGTCAAGTTTTCGGTCTCCAGTTTTTGGGTAATCCTTTCCTTTTTATCTTTCTTCGAAGTCTTTTTAAGTTAGTACTCTCTCTTAGTGATTTCTGTAATGCCATTGTACTCGCTAATAGCAAAAAAAAAAAAAAAAAAAACAAGAATTACTGAAATCCATTCTCTCGCCCCAAAACGCTGGTGGTATTTGTTGGAATAGGCAACAGAATTTCACTGTTGTTCCTCGGCCCAAACCCTTCTAACGCCATCCACATGATTCCTATCCATCACTGCCAGCACCGTCTGCCCTTCACCGGTCTCACCCATCTCTTCGCACACTCTGCTGATCTCGTCCGCCAAATGCTTGTGCCTCACGACCCTCCCAGCTTCGGACCGCTCCCACCTCCTTGCCGCCTCAGACTTGCCAGCACTTCCACGCTCCACGACGCCCATGCCCAACAAGTGGGACGCCACGATGCGGTGGTACCCGGCCAAATCATCAGGGCCGAGGGGCAAGTTTTGGAGTTTTGTATCGGCGAGGGAGGAACCTGTCCGCATACGTGTCAGATCCTCCGATTGTATGCCAGCACGTACAAACAACCTCCGTAACGACTTTTGAAGCGAGTGCGGATCCGCTGTGCCAGTTGGTGCCTGTGCCTCTCCCGAGGTCTCCACCTCCTGCCCTGCCTCCACGCCCTCCGCTTTCGCAATCGCCTCGTGCAAGTCATACGCGGCCTTCTCAGCCAAATACGTGTCGACCTGCACCCTCTCCTCTGCCGCGCTCATACCGATCCACTCCACACCCGGCTCTTTGACGACGCTGACCACGTCCCAGGCCGGAATCAACCCCGTGGCCATGAACGCGTCGACCCATTCCTCGGGGACGCCAATGTCTTCCACCAATTCGTCACGGTGTGACTCAGCCCAGGTGATCCATGCGTCCAGGTCGTCCAGTTGTGTGGTGGTGGTATGGGATGCGAGGTGGGTGCTGTAGTTGTTGAGGGTGACGGGGTCCAAAGGTTGGTCAAGGAGGATTTTAGAGGGGCGGTGGGGGAGGGAGTGGAGCGCTTCTATTGTGTTGGATTTGTGGGGGGAGTCTGCGGAGAGTGGTGCGTTGAGGAGGGAAACGCCTAGAATGTGGATATTTGTGTTTGTCGGGCGGTGTGTAAGTGGGGAGGAGAGACATTGGGAGAGCCAGGCTTGGTTTGAAGAGTACACTTGGGATAAGAAAGCGGCGGATGGGAATATTGATTTTGAGACTTCTTTTTGTGGGGAGGAGAGGCCGACGCGGGTGAGAAGGGAGCGGAACATTTCAGATCTTCTGAACTGGATGAACTCCCTGAGCGGTGTAGCGCAGCGCAGCTTGGGCAAGGAAATTGATGAATTGCTTAGGTATGCATGCTGCGCCACGACGGCGGAGCGAAGTCGTCTCCAGGCGTCTCCTCGTCTCAACGCAAGCCGCTGCTTCCCTTCCCGAGTTAGTTATCTTGATCACTTCGCTGCTCGTGTTATGCTGGTATCCCGCGCTGCAGACGCCACCTCCAAAGCTGCGAATCCAAGGCGCCGTGATATGCGACAATGAAATATGAACTATCATGCAATAAGTTAAAGACACATGTGACATTATTAATACTCCCCTCCGTCCCCTGTACGAAGTTCAAAGAATGAGCGGGTTGCCGGCAAGTCAAGCAACATGCACTGTTTAATACGTACCATCGGAATCCCCTCCTCCGCCGCCACCTTCGTAATCTTCATCAGAATAATTGAAAACATAGTCATTATCTTCCTCTTCCATCTCCTCATCATACTCTTCTTCCAACGGTGCATCCTCGTCGTCTTCTGCATCACCCTCCTACAGATCCGCCAGCGTAAGCAAGAACCAAGGCACCATCAAAATAGAAACATCGTACCATTTTCTTTCCCTTCCCGCCTTCCGCCTCCTCCTTCGCCAGCGCGTCGAGAGCCTTCAAGTCCACTTCCTTTTTGAACATTTTGTGTCCTGCAAATCACAGCAAGGTTAGAGAATGGAGAAAATATGACTCCGAGCGCGGGTCTCTCTCACCCAGCTTCACTTTCGACGTGTCCTTGACGGAATGTAACTCGTCTGGGAAGAAACTCAAATCCGTCGGTATGGTGGTTAATGATTTCTGTAATGCTCGAGCCCGGGATCGTTTGAATTTATCTGAATATCGTTCGATGTCTGCAGCTACATCGTGAGAAGCGGAGTTCCTTTGAATGGATTCTAATCAATCCAGCCACACCTGGCTTCGGCGGTGGGAGCTCAAGGTAGTATGGAGACTCCTTCAGTTTTTCAACGAAACGTTTGTGTGTTTCCACCATTTCGTCCTCCTCGCCGGATACTTCCCGAAACGGTTCCGGAGCATAATCCTACAACGGACATGCATATTTGAGCGATCGATGTTGACCGAAACCAGAAAACAGAGGGGATAGTGCGCACTGACGGGAAACAGAGGCTGCTCTCGGAACTGCACAATGATATCGTCCGGCATATCTGGACCCCTTTGCGAAGACCCGAAACCACCTCGGCCACCTCCGCGTCCTCCGCCTCTTGCTGCTCCACCTCCTCTGCTCATGACCCGTTGGGATAGCAAGGGTATAAAGGGAAAATGAACTCTGAACTATCGCAAAGGGAACTTGAAGCTGAACGTGAACGCGACTTGAGTTCCGCTGGACGAAATGGTGACGTGGCATCGCAGACCAATCATCTTGTTTCCACGTGTTCCGTAAGTTTGGGTCTTCGGGAGAGCTGAATTTTTGTTGGGAGATCTCTCCACATTACAACTTCCCGGCCATGGCTACCACTTCATCCTTCCTGCAACTCCAGTTTCCCTCGAGCAGCGTCGGTCCAGGAGGCGCGGTCTCCGGTCAGGCGCTCTCTGTCTCTGTCGGGCCTGTCGTCCTTTTCTCCGTTCTGGACCATCACCTCCGGAAGCCAGAAAACCATAACCGGGTTATTGGTGCGCTATTGGGTGTGCGGAGCGAGGATGGGTCGGAGGTGGAGGTGCGGAATTGCTTCCCGTTGAGCCATACCGAAAGCAATGACCACACGGTATGAGGCTTCGCACCTGTGTTCCCGGTTTTCAAACCGGCCAAAAGAGTCCAACAATCCCGACTGTAGCAGGTTGCGGTTGACCCCGAATACCTAAACCAAATGTACAGTCTCCACCAACGCGTCAACTCCAAAGAGGTTATTGTGGGATGGTATGCGACGGGAACGGAAATTGAGGAGCCGTTGGTGTATGTCCACGAATTCTTTGCGAACGAGACTGTACCCCACCAACCCATACTGTTGATGGTGGACACGAGTTTGTCGAACGACAAATCGGCTGCGAGAGCGTTTGTGAGGTGGGACCGGTGGAATTCTGGACAGCGTTCCTTTTGTCATTGGCGAGTCGACTTAAATCTATGCGTCCAATAGCACGCAAATTGGTGTGCCAGGAACAGAACACCCGGGAAGTATGTTCCTCCAGGTGCCATGTGATGTGAAGTACTTTGACGCCGAGCGGAGCGGATGTGAGTGCTAATTGGTTCGACGTGTGATGGAACGGGCGGAGCTGACAGGATTGATTGTAGTGGATGTTATTGCGATGGCCAAGGATACGCCCGATAAGAGCGCAACCCTCCTTTCTGACATGGACAATCTGGAGCGGTCAATTTTACAAGTACACGATATGCTGGAGTCAGTAGGAAATTACGTGGAGAGGGTGCTGGTACGTGGCCACGAAGAAAATTTGCCCACGAAGAACACCGGTTAATGGTTACTCGTTGATTTGGAACTCTAGTCAAAGAAGGAGCAAGCAAACAATGCGATTGGACGATTTTTGATGGATACCGTCTCTTCTATTCCAAGAATTGACGTCAATGAGTTTGAGAAAACGTTTAACACACATCTCCAGGATCTTCTTATGGTTGTGTACCTCGCAAATCTCACACGAACGCAACTCGCCATTGCGGAGAGACTGCATAAAATGGTTTAGCGTTTCGTTGCAATATAAATATTTTTCTTCATCATGTAACCACAGTTCAATTGGGAAGTTTCTCGTGTACATGGTTTATTAATCATCATGCAGATTGCCTTGCTTTAATCTGCTAGCCTCGTTGTTTGGACCGGATGCTTCTTACTCGATTATGAAGTCTTTGCTATGCATCCGCTTGTTAATTGGTCTACTGGGATGTACTGCGTTCTCGCATGCTGAGCGAAACATAGTGGCATGAAGATTATGACTATGGCAAGACATTTTACGCATCATAATTGTTTTTCTCGAGCTTGCTTGAAATTCTTTGGAGCCCTCGTGGTTTTTCTTAAGTTGAACGATTACGAGAGTATCTCTTGAGGTTGCTGCCTCTTCAAAGTGCGGTACTTTCCATTGAGGAACCGTGATGCTCTTCCTGTGCAAACGGTTTTTTGATTATCGTGCAGGAACTCGTTCATGCTAAAGATAGCTTTCCCAGCGGACCCAGGAACCGCTCCTGTCGCTCTTCATGTAGGTCTTTCAAAATAGCCAGCACAGACGCGCACATTTTGATGACATGCTGGTTGGGATCCTTCTCAAAGATTTCTATGAAATCAACCAGGAATGACTGTCAAAACAAGAAACCGAATGCATCCTGTAGCAGAAGTTCTGGACTAAGTCGTCCTTACCAGCGATCCATCGTTGAATCTCTCCAATGTCACCCACGTCGCCTCCGAGACCGTACCCTCTCGATCCAAATTCGTCAAACAAGATCGACGACGGTAAGGACGTCAGAATGACCGATATGGCAAACAAGAGCTCTGCTTGAATGTCCATCCCTTTGGAATTGTAAGGTAAGTATCGGAGGGCCCAGACCAGGTCGAAGAGTTCCCTTGCCATTTTTCGGGTGTCGGGCGTGTTTGCTGAGAAAATGTCAAACCTGTGTAAGCAAGGCACAAGGCGACATATCCCTCCGGGGGCCGTTTACCTGCGCAGTGCAAAACGATGGCTGCAGTGCTGATAAACTTTTGAAGGATCCTACATGCCGCACCACCTTCGAAGATATTATACGAGTTGCTGAAACCGATAGGACGATGCTCGGAACAATGCTCACGAAGGACGATACCCGGTAATGAGAATCCGCTTACCCTGCATCTTGGAACCTCCCTACCAGGGGGAAGAAGAACCCTGAAGCCACGCTGGCGAATCGATTCATTTGCGTCTTCTTGGCGGGTACGAGAGATTTGCGGGAAAATCGGCGTGTTTTGGCCCTTATTCTTTCGGTAACTTCGTCAACTGGATCGGTCGACTGCGGTGTGGTGCCTGGTGTTGATGCCGCAGAACTTCCCTAAAGTTCCGATGTTACTCCAAATCATGAGGCGGAGAGGGTTTCGCACCACTGCCAGCACACACCTCATCCTTGTGAGAAGAGCCCAGCTCCATAGCTGCAAGCCCCAGGCACGCCAGTACATCCAGACGTTGCGATATACTGTAATTTCGCTCGTAGAAGTAATTGATCAAGTACCTGAGCATCGCAGAAGCGAAATGGTCAATGATTTTGAATTATTTTCGAAAGCCACCGCCAGCTGGAGTCCAGCTCACCTAGGAGCTCGCGTTGGAACCTGAACAACCAAAGAAGTCAGGGCCGCCATGCGATTTTCCACGAAGCCCTCCAAATCGTAATTGTCTTGCAGATTCAAGAGCGTGAGGCACAGTTCAGAACAAAACTCCTCTGTACGTGAAAAAGGGTGATGGGTAATTGCGGACAACTGCCAAAACGCACATCAATCGTACCTAATTCTTTTGTGGGCGTTCGGCGAATGATTTTTTCGGCTGTTTTCAACGATATTTCCAGCTTGTCGGGATCTTCTTCGCTGCGTAGCCATTGCAAGCAGTCACGGATATACCTGGAAACGACCTCAATGCGCTATTCCTGTGCAGATTTGGCAAGGGCGGATGCTTACACCGGAGGTTTCAGAATTTTGCCCCCGTCCGGAGCGGACACTTCACTTGGCATAGCGTAGGGTTCCAAGTCATCATCATCATCTTCATCATCGCTGTCGCCTTCGCCTTCATTACATAGTGCCGGACAAAGTCACTTTCAAGCTCGTGAATAACTGGATGCAATGGCCGTCTTACCCTCCGATGAATCACTACCGGGTATATTTTGCACAAATTCATCGGGGTCTTCTTCGTCATCTTGCAGCGATGTCAGTGCAACCGTGTTCAATGATCCATGGGAGCAATCCCATGCGGAGCCCGGCACCAACCTGGAATGTCTGGGCCACCAAGGACCAACGTGCTGTCCTCTACCACTCCTGCATCCCCGCCGGTCGCAGGCATTTCTGCTACAGGTGCCTCATCCACCTCCGGTGTCATTTCAACATTAGACGCCGGTGATGCCAAAAACCGCATGTATCGGATCTCATCATTCTCCTCCAACTCGAAATCCAACTTATCAGGGCTTTGAGACGCTTTCGAGAAACACTCGGCCGTAACCTTGTACGTGAATTTACGATAATGAGTGATTGAGATTGGAAATTGATTCCAACAAACATCGCTTCCGTGGACTTCCTCCCTTACCATGCCAAGCTCCCGTACACGCAAGACGGAACTTTCCAAATAGGTCCCCATCCCCGAAATGAAGGTGGAAGTAATGTGGGTTTGGTGGATGTCTTCGGCAGACATGTAGCTCAGGCATATCAATATGGCATACGTTACATCTGGTTCAAACAAGCGTGCGCAACGGCAAAGATACGGTGCCGAATTAAATAAATGGTAAAAAGAAAATAAACAATTCCAGCAGGTTACATTTATGCTGCTCAAAGGGAACATGTCGGATAAAGTTGACATCCGTCCACGTTTGTACCAGGTGCGACAATATGGCAGCGACATGCAGCTCTGTACATCAAACAAGCAATGTCAGGACAAAGATCATACTGAAAAGCAAAGAAAAGCGCTGTTATGTACGACCTGATGTCTTTGGAAAGGATGCAAAGCACCGAATCATGACGCGCAACGCAACGGTGCTGAAAACTCGGTTGAGCAGGAATTTATGCCGGAAGAGAAGTCGCACGTGAATGTTTTCTTCAATCGTTTTTTGTCCTATCAGGTTTAGAAGGAATGTACTCTGCTTTGAAAGTTCCCGGTTGTCTAAAGGGGAAGTCTCATCAGACAAGTGGAAGTCGAAGGTTGATAATGATTACACCAACCTTCAGCTCCGTTTGTTCCCCTGTCAAGGTTTCTCATCAGCGTTGAAAGCAATGTTTCGCATTCAAAGTTTGGCAAGGACGAAAATATTCGATTCCAGATGCGACGCACAGACGGGGTCTGGAGGCTCTTCTGGAGCGGGCCGGTCCAGGTCTCGGTGAGGACATCTTTGCGCGAGAAGTGAATACACAACGTGGATTGCAAATCAAGGCGTAAAAATATCTGAAAGCCAAACCTGAATGACCCAAACGAGTAAGCTTGGCTACCAATTTGGCCATCAACTCTGCGCATTTGGTTGTCTGTATCTCATCTCCTTCATCGGCATGGAATTGTTAAGTCTCCCCGTCGAAAACACAAGGGCTAGCACGTATGAACGGTCATGACCCACCCGCCGCAGTATGCATTCCCACCATCCGGACAGCTTCTTCAATACCCCTGGCAACCATTGCGACAAAATCTCTACATAATTGCACTTCGTATAAGACCGAAGGTTCCACAACTGTGCATTATCAGGCACTAAAAAGAAAACGTACTTTGGCCAAAAGAATTGCAAAGTGTTCTTCTCAAATATATTTGCCATTTTGTCGGGCAGAGTGCACACAAGAGTAACATACTCCGTCCAAACTTCATCTACAGACTGATTTCTCGTTTCATCCCTACCACCATCACCGGTCCATATATTTGCAGATGTCAACCCACTCGGCACCCCAGAAGCAGCAACGAAAAAGTGTAAAACATGGTGTGATGTGAACAGCCGTTGCAACAGGTCGACTACCACCTGGAGCACAAATGAATGCTCCTTTGACGAAAGCGTGTTGACAAGGACGTAGAGAGAGGCGTGGATGTCGCCATTTGGTGGGGATACGGCATCGACGGGATCACGAGGAGGGGGGATAAAATAAGGATCGAATAGCAGCCGTCTATCTGATACTGAAAACAGGGGAAGCCAGTGCACCACGCAGCTCCGTATCAGAAACTCCAAGTGACGTTTGTGCTGAGTTTCCAGGAAGGCTCTGGTTAGGCCGGGCAAATCGGCATATGCGACGTTGCTAAAGTACGGTGAGGCTGCAAGAGCTCTTTGGAGGTCGTTTTCCGGAGACAGTCGTTCCAGAGCAGAAGGTGATTGCAGGAGAAAGGCCAATGGTTCCAGAAGCGGTGGCGTTACGGCCGCAGTGGTGGTTGCAGATAAAATATGGTTCTGCAAGTTCGTCAAGATGGTTCGCAAACTCGCCTCGCGTTGCATTTTTCTGAGTTCAAAATTTGGGGCGGTGAAGTCCTTGCTTTATATATGCTGGGAATAAGCTGTATGGGACAGCTTATTTTAATTAATTGATGAGCCGGGGGTTCTGGGGTATCCAAGACCCTCTCGCACTTTTTTATTTCCATCCATTTTGCTCTCCATCCCAAACATCGTTCGTTGTATATACATCCATCAACTTTCTTTCTACAGAGCAGTCTCCATGGACACAGACGACCTTTCAGACGACTGGAACCCGCCGCACCGCTCCCCGACTCCAGAAACCCTCGTCAACGACTCCCCTTTGATCCTCACACAGTCTAGTACGCACGCCGTTCCCCATTCTATGCGGTCTTCACTCCCGCTAACCATTCCTTCTTTCTTCAAAACAGACTACCCCACACCACAACACCCGCTGGACCCCAACGTCGTCATGTCCTTTTTCGCGGTGTAGCACGTTCCGGCTACTACGTTATCGATGACTTTATGGCGGCGATGGCGCAGAACCATAGAAGGAGGCTCGTCGTTTGGCGAGACGGGCAACCGGAGCGGATGTATTCCTGCCATGATGTCGACTGTGCCTGTCCCCTTCTGCACGTCTATCATTCGGGCTCTGTTGAACATGGCCACTGGCAACTCATTATTCCCGATGACGGTTATATTACTCTGACGCATGCTCAACGAGCTTTCCTACAAGCGCAGGGTATGCGTCGCCACAGAGTTGATACAGATGTGGGCCGGGGATCGGGCTCGAGTTCGCAACCACGACCACCTTCTCCACCTCCCCAAATCCCTGCAATTCGGGGTACTCGGATTCCACACTCAACTCCTGTGGAGTCAGCCTCCTTTCCTCTGGCACAACCTCCCTCCCGTTGTAAGGCACCACCTCCCGAGTTTGCGAATAGTTCGAGCAATGGTGGGGCGAGCAAAAGGGCGCGTGGTGGGCATGTGAGGTATGACCCTGGCGTCGGGGACACCTACACCGCAATCGATCATATGGGTAGAGAGCGGACACTGACGCGACGTGCAATCGCCATAGAAAGTGAGGAATCCGATGCGGAAGGGGAGTGTGACGGACGAACACTTGCCATCAAAACGAAGGCAGACGTGCGAGTGTCAACCGAGTTGCAACCATCAGCATCCAAACAACAGCCTGACAAACCAGTAGCTCAGAAAACTAGGAAGACTAAGAGACGCCACGAGTCCACACCGCGAAAGAAGCTGCGTATTAGCAGGTCGCCGACGCCAATTCTGGATAAACCCAACATGGACTTCAGAAGCTCTAGAAAACCAGTTACGAGTACCCCCTTTCGACTACGGGACGGTGGTGGTGGGGATTGGTTAGGCCGGGAGAAAACTCCAGGTTGGTGGCCCTCTTCGACTCTTTAATTTGCACGCCAGGAAACGCACTTCTTCCGCTAACATCTTTTTTTGCCTAGTCATTACAACAAAGGCTGATGGCGTTGGCCAGGACGATATGGAGCTGACCCTGCTCCACACTGAGAAAAGGGCTGGAATAGCTCTGAAGGCGCCTGGACGAAAAAGAATTGCAACAGCTCAGGCAAAGGGGGGGTCCATAAGTGGGTCAAGAGTCAAGGCCACTGCAACTAAACCCCTGTCCAACCATACCACCGCTGAACCCACGGTCCGACTCCAAAAAGAAGTCGCCCCGTCTCTCGAGATGTCGCCATACTACGAGTTCGCGCCTGGCGTTGGAGTCGCCAGCGGAACCGAGCGAGCGAAGGCGACGTTAGAAACGCAGCCCCAGTCCTCCGGTCCAGCAGATTCAGTTGGTATTCTTTCCAACATAAGGGTTACATCCACCCAACCCCCCTCAGTAGAAGAAGATCCGATTGTGATACTTCGTTCCTCTTCTCCTATGCAGAGTGGGCCAGAGGTTGTGGGGAAGCATAGTAAGTCTTCCTCTATTACGTTATTAACGGTCTGAATTGGAGGGAAACAACCTCACTCATTGTACTTCAGAAAACCAAAAGAATCCCTGTCATTGCAATGTATTAGACAAGTCGAAAGACATCCCGCTTCACTTTCGATCCACGGCGAAAGCATGTCTCCTTAAGGGGAAATCAAGCGAGGAACAGAGTCACTTGCGACGATTAATCCAGGAGGAAGTCACGGGGAGACGTCGCAAGACCAGAGGTTTTAGTAACGACTCCCCTGTGGTGGAAGGTCCGATGGTAACCCATAGCCCAGTGATACCCAAACCCTCCTCTAACACGGTGGCTGATGCGGGAGACCGGGAAAAGAAGAGTTCGATATTCGCCATCAAGGCGTCTTTTGCCAAGATGGTCAAGAATCCGGGACTGGGTGAAATAATAAGGGATGCGGTGGACAGGTCAGATTCATTGATTTGGGTTTGTCATGCGGGTACTCTATATTAACAGGTCTGATCTGTTTCTAGATGGAATGTGATAACGCAGGAAGGCCTCAAGCTCTTGAACCTGTATGGCATTCAGCAAGGCAAAGAATTCCCCCCATTCGACCGGCCGGATGGTGAAGTGCTGATCCGCCAATGCTACTATGCCGTCTCAATAAAGGCTACAGAACAGGAGCCAAAACCGCCAAATGACCCCAAGACTACGGATTGCCTTGGAACGGTACAAACAGGCAAGGCTGGCGGAGTTAGGGTGGACATCCCGGTCAGGTTTGACCCAACCCCTCAACTATGCGGGAACGGCGGCCATGGCCGATATACGCCGGCACGTCGTCGTCCACCTTGCAAAACGCATCACTGGATATATGCGCCTGGCCATCGCGACCCTGGTGGAGAAGGCACCCGCATTGGAAGGAAAGCTCGCGAAGAAGGACTACAAAAAAATAGCAACGCATCTGACGGCCGCCCTGGTCTATGATGAGAAACAGGCATATGCGATTGCCAAGGCGAAGGGAGAGGACCCGCCCCCGGTACCTGAATGGGTCCAACCGGACTCGGTGTACAGCATGTTGAGGTTGCGACCAACCTCTGAAGGAAAGGCAGCGAAGGAAATACTTTCCTTGTTGGCGTTACATCCCGCGATTTCTCGGGCCATTGAGATGGTGTTTCAAACCATCACCAACTGGATACCGCAGGGTGGCCTGCCCATCTGCAAGTCCAAAGCCGCTGACAGACTAAACAACATGGGAAGGGATAACCCCTGGATGCGATATTATTACGGTGTCCATTATCGTATGCTGCGGGACATCGAAAACTGGAATGAATCCGCCCGGGAAGTGGGTGAACTCGGGCGGCCATCCAGGCAATCCGGCAAATCTGTATCCCGTGTCTATTACAGTTGGGCGAAGCGCCAGGTGGATGAAATTTGTAGTGAAGACCCTGAAGAACTTCTGATCTCCCGCCGTGGAAAGCGTCGCGCTGCCCTAGCTCTCCTCGCGGCAGTTCATAAGGGGAAGCAGCTGAAAGATGATATTATATGTGGTAAGATTCGCGGAAGGGCGTTCACACCCACATGATTATGCATGAAGGAACTGAACTGAACACTAGGGGGTAGCCGTGGAAATAAGAAATGTGGCAACAGGCAAGGGCGAATTCCAGTGGAGATATTATTGCAATTAAAAGCTGCGGCACATACTGCCATGCTTGATCTGCAAACGGATAGTTTCATACCCGCCGGTCATCAAGATCTCTCGAGGCTATGGTCGCTTTTACCCCAACCTTTGCTGAAGTATCGACACATGTCCCTGGCTACCACAGCACTAGTGGATCTTTATTCCTCTGTCGACGATGCTCGATGCTCGGAGCACAGAGTTGCGTAAAATGGCCTTAAGTGAACGGCGAGTGGTATGGCACGAGGCATGTCACTTGCATCGCGTGAAGGGGGTGCAGTTCCCCAGTCTCGAGCAGTGGTGAGCAGCAAAGTTTTGCACAATGACGCATTCTCGAGCATGTTCTTATGGATCGTTTCATTTGCAGGTTCCCGAAACGAACAAGCCTGCGCGATTTCTCATATTTCATGCAAACAGATGGTACGGCCTGCTCCATGATCTGCAACCGGGAGGCAGTGGTGAAACAAGAACCCCCAAGACCGACAACCGTCTTAATCGATGAAGAGACCCTGTTCGTGGCCATCGATCCAGGAGAGACTGACGTAATCTCGGGTTATGCACCGAAGCTGACCTTTTCGCAGGATGGCGATGGGCGAGAGGGACGGGATGGAGTGGGCACCAGTGGCGGGACTATGCCAATCTTTATGCCGGACTTTGACGCGGAATCAATTGAAAAGGAATACCGGGACAAAAAACAGCAACGCTGTGCCAAATCAAAAGCGGGCAAGGAATGCACCTTTAGCCTTTCGGCCAAGGAGTGGCGACATCGAGCGGGCCACTCGACAGTGGACAACCAACGGGACATGCGTGTGCGGAGACTGAAAGAGGAAGGCGTAGATATCGCGGCCATAACCTCCTCCATCACCACGAGCAAAACCATCAAACTAGAAGTGTACCTGGAGCATCTGAGAACCACCCTCCACCATATCAGAACATTGCGAGAGTTCCATAGTGCCGAGAATGGTTGGAAGTTTTACAAGTACAGACAAACCCAGAAGACTTTGCTCGAGATGGTCAAACGCGTGAAGGGGCCTGGTGGTGATGAATTGCCGAAATCAAAGGTGGTCGTCGCCTTTGGGAACGCGAAGTTCTCACCGGCAGGGCGGAAAGGGTCCCGGCGTGCCCCTGTGGAAAAATTCAAGAAATTCTTGGCCAGGCACGCCACTTTAGTCCCGATGGACGAGTTTGGAACGTTGAGGGTCTGTTCTAAATGTGGGATTGATTGTTGGGACAATTAGAATGAGAGCGACGCGTAATTAAGCCCAGCTAAGGAAATGGGCTGATTAGGTAATGGTCATGTGACCTT
>JADGKA010000084.1:0-43009 GCA_027604605.1 Borealophlyctis nickersoniae | reverse complement strand
GGGGTGGTGGGACAGCCTGTTTTGGGACGATGGGCAATAAAGGTGAGGTCCGCGAACACCCACCATCAAATATGAGGATGCTTGGCGAACAGCCAGCAATATCCCGGGAACGAGGGGGATGCACGTTTGTTCACGTTTGTTTAGTTTGGTTTGGAGTCAGATTCTTTTGTTTTACGCCCATGGAGCACGCGTTGCAACTCGGGGCTGGAATCATTTTTGAAAGAGGGCTCCTTATTCGCAATCCCGGAAACAGACGCAGCGATGAAAACAGGCTGGCATTCAGAACACACCAGGAAAATGCCACCGCACCGAAATTCTGGCGACCATGATTGTTGGATACCCCAATGCATCAACTAATAACGCCCACTCTAAAGAATAATTGTTCATAAAAGACGGATGGTCGTAGATAAAAGCACGGTCGACGTGGAAAGTTGGCAAGAGGATCAATCTCAAGCGGCTGTAAACATTCCGCCAACGATACCCTTAGTGATGGTATCCAAAGACGTTCTGGAACCGTTCGGTTCCATTGCGAGTCCAGAATAGAACCCCATCAATGACTACAGCATCAGAAAGGTCCAGCCAATGCGCGAAAGCTTATGTGAATGCAGGCTAATATTACGGTGGTATTGCGGAAATATAGAGTGCGCTATTATAGAGATTGTGTTTGGTGCGGTGCAATTGATTTTTGACATTTACCAACCGAAATGCCCTTGCTGTTGGTGCGTACTGGTAATTCTTTGTTACACTCTTGATTTTTCGGCTTGCAACCTTCCCTGATAGCAGTGCTTCAATTGTGTTCTGCTCGGTCGCGCGAGGACATCAGCTCCCTTGGCTGCTCCACCCGCGCACCGAAAACACGCTGGCATTTCAGAACGCACTCAGAAAAATGCCACCGGGTGTAGCGCTCAGGAACAGCGCGTTTGATTCAAGTCCTTTGGCGCCAAAGCAAATGCATCATCCACATTAGACTATGTACATGCTTTAATTCCGTATTCTAAATTCTTATCCCATAATAAATGTAGGAACCGTAGGGTCAATAGACCAGAAGTTTGCCGACTAAAACCCTTTCAAATCTGTTAAATTTGAAAGCGTTACGCGTCCACGCTACCTCGCTTTACGCCAATCATGCAAACAGTACCCTGCGCGCGCAGTCTCACAGTTCTCCTTTTTCCAACTCCACCGCACAAATCCATCCATCTCCCCTTCCTTCCCCACCTTCCCTCACCTCACGACACTAACCCAACCCCATTTAAGCAGACAAACGACTCGGCATGTAGGTGTTGGGCGTGGGGCGGGAGCTATGCGGTTTTCTCACCTTTGCGTAGAGCTGTTCTATTCAGTCTGAAATTTGCTGACCGTTGTTTTCGTGCATGCATGCATATTGTTGTCCCGTACAGGTCCCGCAACGTCCGCTCCCTCCCTTTCAACAACTTGTTGATGAGGGGGACCATTACGATGAGTATCCGCCATGTCTGGGTTGCGTACTTGGACTAGTGCTTTCCTGCCATTTCTTTTCCTTCACAGGTGACGGTGACTGGCCATCGACTACGCACGGCCAACATCCAACTCCGCCGTCACCTCTCCGACTTCACCCCCTTTCCATCGACCTACCACCATCACCACCACCACCACCACAACACCACCACTCACCTCGCTCCGACACACATCGCACCATCATCAACATCAAGAGGCAACCGCCACCGAAAGGCACTCACGATAAGTATCCGTCGCTCTCCCTGTGATTTTTATACGGAATCGGTTCTTTCCTTCCGTCTCCCAAATGTAGGTAGAGGAGACCAACGACGTCGTCGTTGCTCCGCGCAGCTCCTTGCTGCACACACACACGGACAGGCACCCGCCGCCTTGATCTCACTTGCACGCCGATAAGTGTCCATCGCTTTCGTCATTTTGTACGGAACTAGTTCTTTCCTGTCCGTCTCCCAAATGCAGGTAGAGGAGATCGCGTTGCTCGACGGAGCTCTCCTTGCCGCTACACTACCACCAACGGTCGCACCGCTCTGTCGTATGGACGAGTTTTGGGGGGAGGAATGAAGAGGCACACCAAGTAAAATCACAGAAAAAAGCATGCGAGTGTAGAGCTCTCTCAACGACGCATATATTTTTTGTACATCATCCCAAGCTAAACATTCTCAATGACGGATATAGTGTCCGTTCCATCTTCTTCCGCTAATTCATCAAACTTTTCCTCTCCTACCTCCCCCTCCTCCTCACCAATAGAAACGAATGTAAATCCTTCCGCAGCGTCAAAGATGGCGGTGCTGCTGGTAGCGGGCGTCGTGGTGGGTGCCGCCTTCAAGGCACAATCAACCACATAATGCAACCAAGTGCAGACATCCTCCAACACTTCAACCATAGCCGAGACCCACACTTTGCCGTCACGGTCTATCCGAAGAAACTTGAACTGGCGACCATCAGTCCACACCCCGTACACCATGCCGTTCATCTTCTTTGCCTGATATTTCCACAAGATACCGATATTCGCCACTGTCTGTTCCAACGTTGCACCCTCGCCGAACTTTTTAGCTGCCAGAACGAGTAAAAACGTATCCTCGGGTTTAAGCTGATAATGACTCCGGGCGTAGCCACTTGCGTAGTCGGCGAATTCCTCGATGCAGCCTTTGTCGCTGGAGAAGTTCAATTTCACACCTTTCCATGCTTTCATCTTCCCACCGAAATCCTTATGGGATAACGCGTCCATTATGACCAAGTCGATCGAAGTTCGTGGTGTGTTCTCTGTGGATACCCAAGCTTTCCTTAAAAGTCGCAGGGACGAGACTAATAGATAGGTTGGCCATTGAGCGACCAGGGTCAACCAGAGCGACAAGGGTCAACCAGCGGTGCAAGAAAACATACTTAACCAATTTTCGGTTCACTGGCACGGAAGGTGCCAGAATTCACGAAGGAAGACATCCATATTGGAGACGTCAAGGTCGAGGATGGATACCAGCTCCCATTTCGATATAGTTTGTGCGGTGTGGTTTGTTGTTAGTGCTGGTTGGATGTACGTAAACAGACGTTCCAACTCCGGAAGTTGCGATAGCATTTCTTGTACGGGAAGACGGCTAAGAAGCTCTTGTGCAGTTTTTTGGAAGCCTGATGCCGGTGCCATTGCAGGATAGAATTGCGGCGGTGCCATTGCAGGATAGAATAGAATGTTGACCTTCGGCTGCGGTTTTAACTGGGAAGTGGCAAGTCGTCGTTGATTTTGAGAAGGTTACAAACCGTCCGCTCTGAGGCCGTTAAGACGCACAGCCACACGGTGTGGCGTCCAATGAGCTTGGGTCATGGCCCTGGTCCGAAACAAAGCCCGGGCCCACCAACTCTCAGTTGACCTCCCAAGACATTTTCCACCCTCCAATTCCGTCCAACGATGAGTCGCGGGGGAAACCAAGGTAACTTACCGCTCGTCCTTAGCGGCCCGTTTAGCGTACTTGCGCTGGCTTGCAATGTCAATGTTGGTTTGCTCACATTCCCCCCTTTCACAGCTGGGTACGACCGGCACATCACCATCTTCTCGCCGGATGGGCGACTGTACCAAGTCGGTCTGTATACTCACAACGATACTTAGCGCAAGGAAAGATTATGGCTGATATCCCCGTTTGTTCGTATTATCAGAATATGCATTCAAAGCTATCTCAAACGCTGGGATCACGTCGGTCGGGGTGCGCGGGGACGACTGCGCGGTCGTCGTGACTCAAAAGAAGGTTCCGGTATGTTGTCAGGGGTTCTTCCTGAGTTCCTTTTCGGTTGGGGGAAGTTTACTCTTGGTCTGACATGAACAATTCCGTCCTTCAAAAGGACAAGCTCTTGGACCCTTCCACCGTCACACATCTTTTCCAACTTACACCCAACGTCGGATGTGTCATGACGGGTTTAATTGGTATTTCCCCCGCACCTCGTTGATTGTTACGTTGAACGCGTTTTCTCAAAACGACAAATTGTATTTAGCGGACGCGCGGAGCCAAGTGACTCGAGCACGCATGGAGGCTGCAGAGTGGCGTTACAAATTTGGATACGAGATTCCTACGGATATGTTGGCGAAACGGGTGGCGAATATCAATCAGGTGTACACGCAACATGCTGCCATGCGGCCACTGGGAGTCTGTACGTGCATGCCTGCGGCAAATGATATGATGGTTCCGGTTTGGGCTGACGATGCTTCTTTGCACTAGCAATGATTTTGATTGGATATGACGATGAGCGTGGACCGCAGTTGTTCAAATGTGATCCTGCTGGGTATGTACGCACTCTGCCTTTTTGATTATTGTTTCCGAGGGTGAGATGGGGACTCATACGGTTACCCCCAGCTATTTTATCGGCTATAAAGCCACAACCGCGGGCGCAAAACACCAAGAAGCGCTAAACCATCTTGAGAAGAAGCTGAAGAAAGAGAAAAAGCTAAACTTTGAGGACACTGTGGAGGTACCGTAGATTTTGATCTCGCTTGGGGGAAGCATCTGACTGTGTGCTGATTTTGCATGCCTGTGTATCTGTCACCAGTTGGCAATCACCACCTTGTCCTCAGTTCTCTCCATTGATTTCAAGCCGGCCGATATTGAGGTGGGAGTAGTGAGCGCAGAGCATCCCCAGTTCCGCACATTGTCCGAGGCTGAAATTGAGGAGCACTTGACACGCATTGTGGAGAAGGATTAAGAGAGAGGCTGTAAATATAAAATTGGAGCAATGTTTTCTGAAGTCGGACAATGCTTGGTTACGTTCGGCGTGATGCCGAGTATGTTATCATTATTTTTTGCCTTTCTTCTTTTTCTTATTGGATTGACCTCCGCCACTTTGTGAGGGTGTGGTCTTCTCGGGCGCGGGAGGTGTGGCAGGAGCAGATGGTGGTGTGCTTGGCTGGGGTGCAGCCTCTCTCACGCTGGCTCTGATAGCAACCATCAGGCAAAATGAAAACAAAAAAATCATTGCAACCGACACGTACCGTGAAACTCCGCCGATATTGGCGCTGCCCGTTCCGCCGAGCCCACCACCGGCAACGTTAACGCCTTGCGGTCCTTTGCCAACATCCCGCCTGTGTTTGCCTTTCTTTGCGAATGCCGCTCTCTCACGTTTTGGTAACCACCGCTCTGTAACGACAATGGTTGGAACTCTACGTATGTCTTGTGGTCCTAAACAACCCCAACCCTTACCGGGATCAGGCTGCACATTTGGATCAAAATTCTTTGGTAACTTTGGCTTCCGCTTTCGTTTCTTCTTCATCCTTTCATCTTGCGTCGGGGCGCTGGATGGCGAGAGAAAAACAGAAAACTATCAGCTTCCAGTTGAACTGAATAAAAATGGAGACCATGCACGTACCCAGGCACGCCACCCTCAGCAGCCACCACTTGCTTCCGTGGTTTTCCGGCACCGATACTAACTTCCAAAACCGAGGCGTCGATACCCTCAGAGTTCCCAGCCCCTGTATCAGCAGGCAGGTACTCCTTGTACCGCTCGGCCAATGCAGGATCAAACTCAGAGTAAGCCATGATCAGTCCGGCGACAGAGTGGACGTCCTGCGGGTCGGCGCGCACAAGGCGTTCATAATCAGCTGCCGCCTCGCGCGGACGTCCAGACTTTAGTTTGAACGCCGCGAGTTGTTTAAGGATCGAACTTTCGTTGGACTGCAGCAATAACCGGTTCAGACTGCGGCGCAAACGCGTGAAAAAGAATTGACTACGTGGGTTAAAATATATACCAGTTCAGAACTCCCGCTTTTCCAAAACTCGGTGGCTTGCTGCAAAAGCCCCACAGCTTTATCAACGTTATCCACCTGGCCATACAGCCAGACCAGCAATGATATGATGCCTGGCTGATATTTCGCGTCGTCGTCAGCATTGTCGAAAAATGACTGGATCAGGGCAATCGCGCCGCCATAGTTGTTTTGGCTAATATAGATTTGGGAGAGAGCAAGACGGACAGACAATGACCCAGGCATTTGTTCGCAGTATAGCTACCAGAGGCCAGGTATTAGGACGAGCTTTGCTGGCCATCAGCTACCATAGAGCTTTCACCTGCAATTCTTCGATAGCCTTGGTCATTTTCTTCTTTTCCCGGTACGATGCACCAGCCAGAATCAAATAGGGAGTGTCGTCATCAGGATATTGCTCGGCGAGCTTCTTTGCTGCATCCCTTGCAGGACCAAACTACGTTGAGACGGAATCAGCAAGAGCCAGACGTTCAGCGAATCGCCCAGCGTGCGTTTACCTTGTTCATGTACAGCGAAAGAATAGCCCCATTCATTGCAATAACCTTCTTCTGAGCGCGGGTAAGCTTTTGCTCAACCCCTGAGGCTGTCGCGGCACGATAGCGTTTCGCGGATTCAAATAGTTCATGGTTCTTTTTGATTGCGACCAAGTTATTTGAGGCCACAGCGGTGACGGCAGCGTCTCCGACCCTAGAAGGAAGGAGAAGTTTGATATTCGTCCCATCTCAAAAGTCCAGAGCTTCCCGACATTACTTTGCCTTAAGCACCCCTTTGTAAAGTTCGGAGGCCTCTTCCGTTTTGCCCTGCAATTGGCGGACGTAGGCCAGTTGGACTACGATGATACCGAGTTCTCGTTCAATTTCTTCCTCGGCATACTCCTCTTCAAGAAGGGCGTCACGGCATTGCTCTAGCGTTAGCAGGAAAGTACTTTTGAGTTCAGCGCATGAACACGCCCAAAAAGACGACTATGTACTCACTGCGTGCCTTCTGCAAATACTGCTCGGCTTCATCCAGCTTTCCATCAGCAAGACTCAGGCAAGCCAAGTTGTAAGTGACCTCGTAGCTATCAGCCGCTTGATCGACATCCATCTTTGCAAAGCAAAATTTTGCCATAAGCGCCAGGTCCACAAATTGCTGTTCTTACGACCACCCATCACCCAACGCACCTCGTCACCCAGACTCAAGCCCGAGGCAACAGCCGCAGCTCGAACAGCGTTATAATTGCTGGCTAACTCCCCTTCCTCATCCTCGTTTACATCCCGTAACAATTCCTGGTAGATTCCAAGACATTCTCCATAATCCTCCTGGCGGTACAGCTGAGGATCCACCACGGAGCATACTGATTACTCATGGCAGGTACCCGCGCTCGCAACTCGCCATAGTATAGTCTACACGACTCACCACTTGTGCTTCCAAGTGATCAAACTGTCGTTTCGCATCCTTGCCCAACTCTCCGTTTTTGCATTGGCGAATAAGGTCCAGACTCTCAGACAGCCTGTTCGCGCGGTATAAACAGTATGCTTTCTCAAATTGATGGTCTTCCCGCACTTCGACGGGCAAGTTGCTAGCCTCCAGAACCGTCAGGGCATCTGTATATCGCTCCAACCGGATAAGAGCGACGACCTGAAGACGCCTATCATAAGAAAATACAGAGGACTGTCGCAACGTCCTCGCTCAGCTCCAGAATAATCATGGCACACCTTGGAATGCAAGACGTCCGGGTCGTTCTTCACGGTTCGTGAAACTGGCGTGCCCAGAGCGCGGTCAGCACTAATGTTCGCCGGCTCGTCACACAGGAAGTGATCTACATCAAACCGAACGTACTTTTATCGCAGATCTTCACAATGTTATCGTACTCTTCACTCGAGCAATAGCGCTCCAGTTCGGCAAAGAGCCGCTGCGTCTCTTGAGACTTCTTATCCGCGGCCATTGCAAAATGCAATTAAAGGGAGAGGTTCGGAGCCGAAGCTAAAGGACCGGCTGTGGCGCGCGGCCAGCTTCTTGCTGAGCACGTCCCGGAAAACCTCTTCCTGATCCTGTCTTCGCGCGCGAACCCCATTCATTTCGCTCGCACTTGCTCCTTACGATCACAATGTCAGTTCGAACCCTAACAGTCCCCCTTGCGGACGATCTGCACACCCACCTCCGACAGGGTGCTCTGATGCGTTTGGTCACGCCTCTGTTGAAGCAGGGAGGAGTGAGCACCGCTCTCGTCATGGTGCGAAACCTATCCTTTGCGTTTAGAGGGGGCGACAGCCAGCTCATGCAACCTCATATGATAGCCAAACTTGAAACCACCTATCACAACCACAGATCAAGCCCTTGCATACAAGAGCGAGCTGGAAGCGCTTGCTCCGGGTGTAAAGTTCTTAATGACACTGTATCTCACGCCCGAACTCACTCCTGAAGAGATCTTTAAGGCCGCTAAGGCGGGAGTGGTGGGTAGGTGAAATGACTTCCAGTCGATTGCCATAGCCTCTTTTATAGACGAATTTCTTTGCAGGGGTCAAGTCTTACCCTCGCGGTGTGACCACCAACAGCGACAGCGGCATTGAGAGCTACACCACCTATTATCCCATCTTCAAAGCCATGCAAGAAGCTAATATGGTTTTAAATCTTCATGGAGAAGTGCCCAGTGATGCAGACAAGGTGGGCTGCTATTGGGTGGGGAGCGTTTCCCCCAGGAGACAGTTTTACTTACCGCGTCGCGTTGCAGGGAATCTGTGTCCTCAATGCAGAAGAACAGTTTCTGAAGCACTTGAAACAATTGCACGCCGACTTCCCAAAACTGCGAATTGTACTTGAACATGCAACCACAAAGGCGGCGGTAGAGGCGGTGAAGTCTCTGGGTGAGACGGTGGGATGCACCATCACCGTACACCACCTGCAGTTGATTGTTGATGACTGGGCTGGTCAATGTCACCATTTCTGCAAGCCAGTCGCGAAATATCCGCATGACCGGGACGCCTTACGCGCTGTCATCAAAGAAGGTGCGAGGAGACTTCATTCTGTCTTTTGAAACCAGAGTTGATCGGAAATCTCAAAATTGTCTTGGCGTTATTGGTCAGGTCATCCACGTTTTTTCTTGGGAACTGATTCAGCTCCGCACCCTCGTCATCTGAAGGAAAATGCTGCCTCTTGCGCTGGTGTTTTCACAGGACCCTACGTGTTGCAGTACCTTGCGTCCATTTTGGACTTGTTTGGAGCCTTGGACCAGTTGCGCCCATTCGCGTGTGAAAATGGCCGTCGTTTCTATGGGTTGCCTGAGCAAAGCCAAAGCGGGTCAGCGATGTTGGTCAATAAGGAGATGAAGGTGGCGGAGGAGATAGAGTATGTAGATGATGAGGGCGTGAAAAGGGCGATTGTTCCGTTCATGGCCGGCCGGACCTTGCAATGGAGTCTCAGCCAATAGACGCGTCTTTCGATGGCCGGCTGAGCTGGGTTCCAGATAAATTAAATGTTATGTCAGCAAATTGAGATTTGTCCAGCCACTTCATTACCCTGCAGGGTGCTTGAGGTTTGCAAAGTAATGGATGAAAGGAGGAGGAACTTTCCCGCTTCGTGCAAACCGACATTCACAATCTCCAACCACGAGCATCCAACTTCTTGACCGTATTTGTCTCAAGGACGCTCGCACATAGGCAGTATTGCAAGTTTGCCGTACAAGGTGCCTGATCGTCCTTCACTGCGACGCGCTGCTGTTGAACCGAGCAGACCAAGCGCGGATGAATATTTACACATCAATCCCTTTTGTCTGTTCAGCATCCTTTCCACTCTCCTTTTCTAGTTGCCGCATTCCAATCACCAAAAAATGATAACACAACACGCTTACGCCCATTTGTTTGCATTATCTCTCCTCGTCTTCCACACGCACGCCCTCACTTATCCCGTCGACTCTGCCGGCAACCCCCAACCCGGAGCCATCGAAACATACTACATGGACCCCGTCAACCTCTGGGAAAACCGCAACATATGGCGCTCAGGCCGCAAGGAACTCAACCCTGCCATCAACCGCGTCATCCGCCTCGCATCAGGCGCGTCCAACGACATGGCCACCTACACCGTCACCTCGAAACCCAGCACCTTCCTTCCGCCCTCCAACGACCCGCACGACTACTACTCTCTCGCGCGGTACTATTGGCCCAACAACAGCACCGCAAACGGGTTGCCGTACATGCGTGTGGATGGAAGCGTGAATCCCGAGATTTATCAGTTACCCGATGCGACGTACCTGCAAATTGTGTTCGCGGATGTGTGGAGTTGCGGGTTGGCGTACTTTTTCACGGGGAATGAGACGTATGCTGCTACGGCGGTCAAGAGGATCCGTGATTGGTTTTTGAATGATACAACTCGGTGAGAAAAAGTTAATTCACTTGGTGTCGCGGTGCTTGGATGTTCTGCCTCTCTTGTATTCATCGCCCCCATGCATTGTTCTTTGTCACAGGATGAATCCAAACATGAATTACGCCAGTTGGGTTAAAGGCATGCCCGCGGTCGGACCCAACGGAGAAAATGCTACAGCCTTGAATGCTGGTGGTCTTCTAGGTATGACCATGTCCATTGCATATAACCATTCATTTGGGCCGTGCTTAACCCTCGTGTACATACACCCAGACATGTCCAAAGTCTACCAATTCTTCGATGGCGTCCAACTCATCCGCTCATCCCCCTCCTTCCTCCAATCCGACTACGACGGCCTCTACACCTGGTTCCGCACCTACCTCACCTGGCTCCAAACCTCTCCCCGCGGCGCCGCGGAAGCCCGCTCGGTCAACAACCAAGGCCAGTGGTACGACGTCCAAGTCACATCCATCCTCCTATTCCTCAACCAACCCAGCTTGGCAGCCTCCGTGCTCCAAACGCAAACCATCCCGCGTATCCCCTCCGAAATCTTGCCGGACGGGTCGATGCCGTTGGAACAGACCCGCCCTACTTCGTGGTTTTACTCAAACTTTGCGTTGGCGGGGTTCTTTGTGCAGGGGCATTTGGCGGCGTCCACGAATGTGTCGGTGTTTGGGTACCAGACCAGCGATGGGAGGAGCTTGTTGAGGGCGTTGAATTATTTGGTGCCGTTTGCGTTGGGTAATGGGACGGGTTGGCCTGTGCCGAATCAAGGAGGGTTTGGGAACGTGACGACGGGGGAGATGTGTAAGGAGGCTTTTGTTGTTTATAGGGACCAGAAGGTGAGCCGTGGTAGTTTGTCACTGCCTTTTACCAGTCGATTCGTGTCGTAACTCCAAGAATTCCTTCCAGTTTCTGACCGCCGCATCGCAACTGCAAAACGGGACACCTATGACATGGAACCCTACTCGTCTTTGGTCCCCGTACAACGTCTTCGATGTGCCTCTTCGGAGCGGTGCAAGGCGGAGTCAGGATGGAACTTGGATTGTACCTTTGGGAATGGTTGCGCTGTGGTTCGCCATGATGAATAGCTGAATATAGTCATGTGTATATCGTGTAGTGAACTTAATATTCATCGAAAGAGGGAAGGAGGAAAGGGAAGAAGGCACTTAGTGGTTGTACAATACATCTTTTACTTTTATTTCTAATCTGAAGATGAAATCACTTCTTGGTCGTGTGATCTTTCGATTCCTTTAGAAGGCAGATATCACCGTCCTTCCATGGAGGCATTCATAATGGAAAGAATCCACTCCATACCCCCACTGGCGAGCCCATGTGAAAGCTTCCTTGTCATTGGCAAGCGGATCCGCTCCATGCTCGAGAAGCATCCGTACCGCGTCGCCGCACCCATTTTTCGCCGCCATTCTGAGCGCAGCGCTGTCATTGGCAGGGATCCGCTCCATGCTCGAGAAGCATCTGTACCACTTTGCCGCACCCATGTTCCGCCGCAATTCTGAGCGCAGCGCTGTCGTCTGCCCGAGGATTTGCACCATATTGCAGGAGTATGGCTACAATATGATCTCGTCCTCGCTGGGCAGCTATCTTCAACGCCTCGCTATTGCACGCATGCACATCCGCCCCCTCTTCCAAAAGCAGGCGAACCAGCGATGCCGAGCCTCTCCCAACGCTGGCTCGCAACGCTTCGCCGTCACCGACATGGACATCAGCCCCACGGTGAAGTGCCAACCGACAAACAGCTTCGTGGCCCCCAGCAGCTCCTGCACGTAAAGCAGCAGCGGCATCCCCACCTGCCTCCAAAAGTAATGCTACAACATTCACATGACCCCCTTGCGCGGCCGCTCTCACGGCGTGGTTATCGTTCCACTGTATTTCCCGTACGCCAACACCCCAGGATCGTTGAAGCAAACGTATGACACTTTCTTGGCCCTTGGCGGCAGCTGCACTCAATGCATCTGTAGAATTCTCAACTCCCAGCTCGAGAAGCGAATGTACCGCATCCTCATACCCTTTCCCTGCTGCTAGTCGTAGAGCTTGACGTGCCACAGTTTGCGCCTCGTCATTCCAACTATGCAACAATGGGAGGATATCCGGGCGCGTGGCAGCTGCAGTGAAATGGCGTGGGTCAAGTCTCGCCCCCCGCTGCAAGAGAACTTGGACACCCGCGTCCCAACCGTTCGAGATTGCCAGCAGAAGCGGATCTCCACTACAATCGCCAGTTGTTAACTATCAAGCTGCCGAGTCCCTTCACCTGTGCACGAAATAATCTTACCGTGGATACTGGAGGACAATCGCATCGATAGAAACATTGATGTCAGCTCCATGGTCGATCAGCCAGAGCAGTACGTCATGATCGCATTGCTCTGCCGCGAATCGGAGGGCTCTTTCATTGCCCACATGCAAGTCTGCTCCACGTTCGACCAGTAAACTCAGAATATTCTTTTCGCCCATTTGCGCCGCTGTTTGCAAGACTGACTCACGGATAGGGCTCACATTTGCCCCATAGTCAAGCAGCAAATGTACAATGCCCTCAGAGCCGTTTTGCACTGCGAGTCGCAGTGTCTGCCAATTATTTGGACGGGGATTTGCCCCTGCCTCGAGGAGCAATTGCACCATGTCTTCGTCCTCCCCCTCAACAGCAACATACAAAGGCGCGTCCGACTTCACATGTATGTACGCATTCCGTTGAAGCAAGAGGCGAACTGTGCCCTGGTCGCCGATCCCTACAGCACGTACCAACGCCTTGTCCTTTGTGCCGTACACTGCTGGTCCTTCTCTGTCCAGCAACACTCTAACAATTTCTCCAAACCCGCTCCCAGCCGCCTGGACGAACGCGTGACAAAGTCCACCTCGAGAACCCCAGTCCAATAACAGGCTTGCGATGGTTTGGAGTGCATGGCGCGAACCAGCTGTGGGTATACATTCGTCGAGGTATTGACCCAGCTTCCAAAAAGCACTGTCGCCGTGGACTCGGTAAAGGTGGGCGGCCATGGCGTACGCCAAGGTGTTATGCGTGACAAGGATGTCCAGCTTTCTAGAGGCTCCCTTGACGGAAAGAGCGTCTGATGGGGACAGGTACCGAAAAGCGGCGAGCGCGAGGACATCGTCCATCCCGGCCAGGAGTCCAAGGAGATAAGAAACAGGGAGGAGGAGGGAAACTCGCCAATAGTCCACTACTGGGCGACCACGGCGACGAAGACGTCGAATTACAGGGCGATTTAGGTCGCTTCGCAATGCCAGATGGTGAAGGGAAGGAAATTTGACTGGACACGCTTATGTCATCCCTGCTTGTGCTCCAAACAGGGCTCTCTTTCTGAGGAGCATCACCCATAAAGTCCATAAGTCCGTGGTGCGTACCAACTTTCACTTGCCACCTCAAATGACCACCCCACTGAGTCGCCCACATTCATCGCACCCGCAAGCGTCTCAACGCCATTCATCAGGAACCGGCTCCTCCAAATCGCGCCCAAGAACGGCCCCACCTACTGTCGACTCCGCCGCCCCGGCCAAATTGCCAACTACCCATCTTGCTGCCGCTCTTGTTCGCGAGTATCTGTCTGCTAGAGGTTATAAAAAGACTCTGGACGTTTTTGTAGAAGAAGAAGGGAGCCAGCAGGTAGTGATGGGCTCGAATGCGCTTTCAACAACGTCATCTGTTGATGTTGCGGCTTAATCACGTGGATCAATGCACCCTGATTCTCCAACAGCAATCCAACCTAAATAGTCGAACAGAGCTGGCAAAGCAGCTTGGTATTATAAGATTGATCCGTCAGAACAAGGCGTCTGGTAATAATTGCGGTCAATGCTCAGAGATGGAATGGCAATTTCTGGATACCCTAATTCACCTTTTGCGCTCGGATGTAGAGCAGCCCGAGAAAACTTTCATTGAGGTCATTACCAACTACCTGGTGACAAGGGATCAGTCCAAGCTGAAAGAAGAGTCTACGCTTGCACCATCCCGTCCCGCCAGCGCAGTCTCTCCCGATCGACCGAAAAGCGGACGCGTTCGCTCTGCTGATCTTGAAGGTCATAATGCAGAACATCCAATTTCGCTCCCCAGTCGACCAGCGACTGCCGCTTCAGTACCTCGCACCGCGCGTCCGCTCTCTGCTGCAGTGGAATCCCATCTGAATCGGTTTGATACGTCCACATCCGCCCCCCTGGCCGCAACAGAACCAGGAGCTACGGATAATTTTGGGTGGCATAACCCTCTTCGAGGAGGAGATCATTCCAAGATCGGAAATTCAAACGACAACCCTGAACAAGCCGCTGTAGCTGCTTTTGCAACTACTTTAGGCATGTTTGATGCGTCTAACCCGCGTGCCTTCGTGGGTGGGACATTAGCCGGAGAAGGAGGAAAGCGCGATGGCAGTGCGAGCGCGGCTGCGGTGTTGAGATCATCTCTCAGACAGCAGTCGATTGCTATTGGGGTTCCTAGTCCAGCTCTGGACACACACTCGAAGCATAATAAGCGCTCTACGTTTGCCGAGACCAGCTCAACTTCCGCCGTGTCCCGGTCAACAACAGATGGAAAATCCGGCATCTGGTCCGCCGCTGCTGCAGAGTCGCCCGTAGCGCATCGTACCATCCCGTCTTCGACCTCCCAGCCCCGTCGTCCTTCGGTAGCCTTTCAGACGTCCGACATTGAAATAACCGACCACATTGACGACATGGATGACTTCGACCACCCTCCGCAACCCATTCACGCAAGCCTCGGTGTAGGAAAAAGCGGAAAGTTGATCACAACGCAAACTGCGCTCGCGCTAAGGTGCCTGGTATTTCCTGGTGAGAAGGGGAGGGCAACCTTCGGGGAGGAGTGGCGGGGTAAAGGGTTTGTATTCTGCGACAGACCAGAGATTGGGTATGGAATAGTTCAGATCAAGGTGAGGAAGGAAATTTCTCGTATGAATGCGCTCAAGTTCAAGGTTTTATAAATGTGAACCGTCAAACGCTTCCCTCAACAGGGTGGACCTTGTGGATTGCTTGCCGCCGTTCAAGGATTCATTCTCAAACATCTTCTATTCACGAATAAGGGATTTGCTGCACGGTAGGTCGTCGCCCGGAGGCTTCAACGCACTGCTGCAAATTAATGGTTCTCTTTCGCTCTTTCAGCGGAGGCAAAGTTCGCCCAACCCCTTCCCAATGCCGGACCGCCCTCATAGATTCTTTAACGGAGATTCTGTGGCAAGCGGGCGGAACAAGGGAACGGAGAGCTATTGTTGCATTGTAAGGTTTTGCAATTACGTTCTCAGTTTGACCCCCTTTCGCGCTAGTCGAGTCTAAACTTATGGAATAAAACAGGTACCTACCGAACGCACGGGTAAGCACCAACGCAATGTCCAAAGAACGCTACCTTCCCGACGGCATTACGGAAAACATGGAACTACACGAGTTTGCCGACCAAGCGTCGACGAGGGAATTCATTTCGTCTAATCTCTCGCAGGTAAAGGGTAACAAAGTGTATTGACAAATACCTTTTGTACCAAGTTATATTTATGCTGAAACTCATACGGTGCCTGCACTCAGTTTACTTCCAATGACCCCAACCGCCATGGGATTATCCAGTTCCTTTACTCACTCATCCTCACCCGGGGCATCGAAACCATCAAAAACGAGGATATGGACGAACCGGACGTAAGGTTGATTGGACGCCATGGCTACTGCACTCAGGTAGGGGTTACCTACGCTGTATTTGGCATTTTCTGTCTCTCACCCAGTCTTTTCTTCATTTAGGAAATGGTAAATCTAATAATAACGGGACAAGCAACGTCCAATGTTTTTGACGGCGATGTGAGGCTGGATGCTGGATGTGACAGCGAGGATGCGAATGGTGCGGGTGGCAAGCTATTGAAGGGGATCAAAAGACCTGTGCAGTTTGGGTATTTGACATTGTTTGAGCACTACGGATCTCTCAAGGTGCGTTGTTAAAGCCATGTTTTGGATGTATTGTGATTGGATGTGTTCCTAAAACACATGTTTCTCCACGGTGGCACCACACATAGGTTGGAGAATACTTCAAGAACCCAATGTACCCCATCTTCATCATCTGCTCCGAATCCCATTACACAGTTCTCTTCTCTACCGACCCCGCCCTTCTCAACAAAACATCTCCGCATCCGCGGTCCGGTACACCCCCTTTACGCTCCTTTGACCTATATTACTACGACGGTCTGGCAAATCAGGACGCAGAAATACGGCTTTCCATCACCTTGCCGTCTCGTGGTGGCAGGAGGGACGAGGATAGTAGCGGTAGCGATGATGAGGATGATGAGGATGGGAATGGGTTGGTACCACCTTTGGAGCATTGTATAAGGACAAAGTGGAGAGGGGTGACGGTTGATTGGAATGGGACGGATCCGTTGTTATGAGGGTTGGCTCGTTTCAATCAGATTTCGTGACATCAGAGTCTTGATTCAAAAACGTGTCCGTGTTTACAACCCACTTTTAATCCCCAACATGAAAAGGTCATCTTCGGAGCCAACCGTCCCTCGGTATCTCATTACTCCAAAGTACAGTGTCGCGGCGCGCTACACTTCCGTCAGCCTCTTTATCTTATCCACTTCCTTCCAGTAGGCCTCCCGCTTCTTTCTCCGACGCATTTCCTGGCTCTTCTCTTTGCTACTTTTATCCCCAACGTCCAGATCGGGGCTCAACGCCTCGCTCAACTCCTCAGCGGAAAGCTCGCGACCCCATAACTCCACTTGTGCTCGAGCACAGGCGTCCGTGTGGATGCCTACCGCGGTGCGAGTTTGGAGGAGAAGCACGGATGTGTGGGTGGGGTCTTGGAAGACTACATGCAATCAGAATCGTTTTGATCAAATTCAGCTGGAGTTTGGTGTTCACTAATCCGCAGGACTTACTGAGATTCATATCGTCAAAAGCAGAACCTAGCAGTCCTTTCAAATCCAACTCGTTTCTAGGGCCAGGTACAAGCGCTACGGGGCTATAAAAAGAAAATTGACCGTGTCAAATCACGGGTTGCAAATGACCCCACGTCAGGTTGCTCCAGAGAGCGCAGAGCCTACCTCAACTCCGAATCCTCTTCAACATCACTCTCCCTCCTCCTCCGCGTTTTCTTCATCCGCTCACGCCCGGCACGCTCCACAGCCGCAAAATACGCCTCTTGGATCTTTTCAGGTAAAGCATCAATGTCCACCCTGTCCGCACCATGGACGCCAAACATTTTCGCTTTGGCGACTTCCACGTCACGAGCGTATTCGGATGCGAATTTGACAGATTGTGATACGAGGGAAATGGGAGGCGGGACCACGTCGCCGAGAATGTATTGGGTATGGTCGAGGAAGGATTTGAGGATCGTGCCGAGGTCCGTGAGTGTTTGATGTTCCTGACCTTTTGCCCTAATCCAAATGAAGATGCGAAATGAATCAATAGTGCAAACCACAAATGAAAAAGTTCCAGAAATTACTTACGCTCCCTCTCGAACCAGCAACGAAGCTCGACCCACGTCCTTGGGAACCTCCACTTCAGCCGGTTTGGGTGGCGGCGCCATTGGCTTTCGTTTCCTTTCCGGTCGAACTACCGGTGGCGGGACGAGAGTCGAACGTCTTCTCGCAAATTGTTTCGAATCCTGCGGTTGGATAATGGGCGGTGGAGGGAGTTGTGGCATCGGCGGGGTTTCCGGCCTTGGCTCCACTTCTATCTCTTCAGGGGTTGCGGTGATGGGAACTGAGAGTGGAGTTGGGGTACGAAATGAATGAAAGGGCTGATAGAATAACCATGCAGGTGAACTACGTTTACGATCCGCACCTTCTGCTTCCCTGGCTTCTGCTTCTCTCCGATCTTGCACGTCACGAGCAACGATCTTGAGATACATGGCCCAGTTAGCTGCCTTCCACGCGGTACTCCTCCATCCTGGAAGTAAGAACGTGACATCCATTATTTGTTAAAAACGTTTCCAGAAGCCCTTGTTCAGGAATAACCAGAAACTTACGATCCATCAACCCTTTTATTCTTTCTCTCTCCAATCTATACCTCCACGCCTTCTCCCACGACACGACTTCAGGATGCTCTCTCGTCTCATCCCCAATGAAATCAGACTCATCAAAACTCTGCGTATCATCCCAATACGCATCTGCAGCGGGGGCTACCATCGCCTCTCGCTGAACACGGGAGACCAGAGCTGGGCGCAACAAGGGAGCAACAAAGAAGGTTTCGAGGGTCGTACGGAGTGTTGGTACCGTTACATGGGGTACGCGCGCGCGTAGTACGGACGGAATTTGTGCTGGCTTGGGAAGGGGAGATGGAACGACTTCAGTTGGTTTGTACGCACTATGCAAGGACAGTCCATATGGTTTACCTTTTCACACAGCATCAAACTGTCCTTGGTGATGCAAAGTACCGCAACACAGACCCAGGATATCCATACGTCAAATGGCGGAATGGCTACATCTTCAGTAACTTCCCGAGACGCTATCAAAAGTTGATCAAACACATGCAGCAAGGAATCGAGGTTGAGCACTCCTGCATTCACAATTATAGTTTTTGTGAGCCTGCACAATAGGTGGAAACCTAGCTCAACGAGCAACCGACCTACAAAGAAATTTCCGGCCAAAAATGTGACCAAATCCTCCATTCCAGCAAACAAATGAGTTGATTCGTTGTTTTCTGAATATGACCACGCACGCAGTCAGATTTGAGCCTTGACATCCTCAGCGGGTTAGATGATTCACAAAGACAACCTTGTTACCTCGGCTAAACACAGAATGCAAATGCTTAAGCAAGTCTTTATCCAGCTGAGCAAGCAACTTTTCGACTTCGAAAACAACAGACTCCATGGCAGATGGCGAAGCCTATGGCCAACTTCTGTTGTGAAAAGGGTATCCTAAACGCCCCGATGATCACTCCCACATACCTGTCTCCAATGATCTGGCACAATCTCCCAAAACCCACGCACTAATCCCGCCACGCATTGAATCGTCTCGTCCTCCCCGCGCTGCTCAGACTCTGTCCCGACATCCAGCACAAAGCATTTCAAGAACGGGACGATGGATGCAAAGAGGCGCGTGTTGGGATTCAGAGATGAGACGGAGTTGGATGATTGTTGAAGGGATACGATGCATTCCATGCACTTGACCACGCGGTAGTGCGCGGCTAAAGGGTGGAGAGGTGTTTGGAAAGATAAGTAGGACTGGCATCTGAGGCGAGGTTGTTACGATTAGACGACTTTCCGACAGAGTCAAATTGGCCATTTGCTCTGAGCATACACACTCATCATAAAGCTTTGCGTGCGACATCTGAGGTCCGGAATCCGTTTCTTTTCCAACTGGTGCAAAAAGTAATGTTAGAGACATGAGCCGTTCCAATGAAAAGCCTGGGTTTCAAGCTTACCGACTCCACCCATGCCTCTCCCAAGTAATGCGGCGCTCCACGCAGCCCGCCGCATCGTAGTTCCAAGCGACATATTGACGCAACGTGTCAAATGCCGTCGTGAAGCCAGCGGATACTTTCCACACAAGTATGCAATGCCCGTTTCACATTCTTTCAGAATTCGCAAGTTTCTTGTAGATTGCTGTTCAAACAAGTTGGAAACACATATTGTGAATCTCGGTTTCCCAAGGAAGGCACGGATGCGGCCTCGCAACAACGCCAAATGATTTTACGCCTCTCCTCACAGTCAGCCGCTCATCAATTCCACCACGCGACTCGACACTTTTCACAAGCAGTCCATCCACAACACTACCAATCTCCTCCTTCGCGGCCCGAAATGCGTGCGACCCTCGCACGGCGCGCTCCACGCGATCAGCGAGGTCGCGGTGTTCTTTTGCCGAGAGGTCACGGAGATGGGGAGAAGATGGTGAGGCAAGGATGCCTCCGAGCTCGCGATGGGCGCGGGATCGGAGGTGCCGTATAGGGCGGGAGGCTGTGTAGGTTGCGGTGAGCCATTGGGGACGCTCGGATTGCATTTTTGGGTCTCTAAAGGGGTGGGTGACGCGTCTTGAAATGAGGCGCCTTGGTAAACAAACATTTTAAACTTGGAATGGTGGGTTGGACGGGGTCGAAATCCGCTTCTCTATCTACACTTTCGCTTCCAGCTCTTTTTCAGCATTCCTTTTCAATCAATTTATTTTTCTCCCTCTTTCAAAACAAATACCACACGCACCGGGTTTGGATACCCCTAAATACTTCGCTACTACAGTCACATCCCCCCAATAACTTGCCAATGCCATCAAATGTTCACCTGTTTCACTGTCAATTCATAGTTTGTTTATAAACACTAACCTCGAACCTCATAGGGGCCCTTCACTGAGAGTCCTCGCTCAAAACCTCTCCTGCCAAATCTCGAGTACGGCACCCATCCATGAAATCTCGGCGGCCTTTTGTCGGTCCGCAGTCCATGACGACGTCTGCACCGCCCGGCGCGCTGAGTATAAAATGGTACTTTGGTAAATAAACAGTCTCTTATGCATTCCACCCTAAAAAGGGGTCAACGCACCTGAAAATCACAACATGGTCATTCCCACCCCCGTCCGCCTTCCTCTTCTCCTGCGTTTCATCCTCCTCGTCGCTTGTGGTAGTGGCCAACGCGGTCAACACATCCCGAAATCGTTCGGTGAAGTGTGGGGGTAGGCCGCCGCGGGATTTGGATTTTACCTGGAGTTTTTCAGGTAGATGTTTGTCAGGTTATGCGCACATCCGTGTTCATGCAAGTCTGATGGTTATGAGACTCACTAATTTAAGTATGAAAAGAACTCGACGGATGATAGCGGGTGGGGAGGACGATATGAGGGATCCGAGGAGCGAGAGACGGGGTGAGGTGGTGAAGAGGGGTGTTGCCCACGGCACGTCGCTCTGTAAAAACTGGTGCAAAGGAAATAGAGGGCGTGAACACCTGATGATATCTAATGTCACCAAAGAGACGCATATCTACCAGAACACACAAGTCCAACACAGCGCAAATCGGTTTGGAAGGTTCCCGTCTCACCACCTTCCCGTCCTCCATCACTCCATACTCGCGCTTGGACCTCAAGACGCGGTCGAGGAGGATCGTGAGAGCGTGGTCGTTCCATTTTTGCGCCATGAGGTGGAATCCTAGATGGTTTTTGTCAATTATGGCGCCACGTAGAGGAAGTAGCTTGAAAGCACAACCGAAGAGGGAATGGGTTTACCGAAACTGCTAGTGGAACTAACACGAGTCGCGATGCTCCGTAAACACTCCACAAGGGTTGTAAACACCGTATCGTCCGGTCGCACCTCACCCTGAAATCACACATCCATTACCCACCAACCCGTTTCTCCCGCACCAAACAAACCTCACACTCACCTCCATACACCTCCCAACCAACCCACCCCTCACAGCCCCCCATACCAAGTAATCCACCTTATTCACATTCGCCTCCCCAATGTCGCGCCCGCGGTGATGGACCACGTCGCCGTATGCGGTGATCATGTGGCAGAGCGGGAGGATGGAAGCGTCGCTGGTGGGTGCGCGGCGGTAGAGGGCGGTGCAGAGGTGCGGGAGGGAGATGAGGGTGTGGATGTGGGTGGAGGACTGCGCGGGTGGTGAAAGCGTAAAAAAGGGTGTGGGTTTAGTGGCATACCCAGTGGGCTGGTGTACATTTTCTTGCTTTTGTTACCAATAAAGCAGTTGCCCGCTTTCTCACCTCGTCGTCCACACACTTCCTCAAAACGCTCACCAGCAACATCCCCGCAGCGGCTTGAACCGCCACCGTCACCGACGTCACCCCATCCACGCTCTCAACGGACGCCAACCCATCCATCCCCGCATCATCAGAGGGTGTAGGTGCGCAACTCCATTTGTACAGACATTCGAGGAACATGGGTGAGTTCAAAATCGCGGTTGTGACTGTGTGTTTAAGTATGAGATGCGGCGAAGGGGGTAGGAGAAATGAAATGGGGAATCTACCGTTGGTGTTTGACGCGAACCGGGAGACGATGTGGAGGTAATTCAATATTCCTAACAGGGAGGAGAGAGCTTTGTGGATTTTGACTTGCAAGTCTGCACTCTTCCGGCTGCTGGTGGTGGAGTGTCGTGGGGAGGGGATAACGTGACCGGCAGCAAACATGATTTGCAAATCCCTGTTCGAAAAAGCGGAGAGGTATGTCAAGCATCTCGCAATCACCAAGGTATCCAACGTGGGTTCATGCGGTTTGTTTTACCTCATGGCAATTTGTAAATGCCCTTCCACGTTCACGCTCTTCCCGTCTTCAACTACCTTTCGTAACTTGCCACATTTGGCCAATGCCAGGACCAATCGATTCAGCGAGGGCCACCCTACCACATCAATGACCATTGATCAACAGTCCCGGGTCTTCAAAATCACGGTATCTTTTTTGAAGACGGCCGCCACACTTACAATCACAAGGGACATCTTTGACGTCCCATCCCACCACAGTCTTCCACACACATTCCAGTCGAGTCCATGTAGATTCGGTGGCGGGGTTGGCGAGAGCTGTTGTGATGATGGCGGAGACGGTGTGGAAGAGGGGTGTGGAGGCGGGGTAGGCTGGGCGAAGATTGGTTGCGAGTGTCTGGTGTTGACAAAGCGGACAATCAACCGAGGTTGAAGCAGAGAATAAATATAGTTGAATTTTTATTGAGAACAATACGAGAAACTTACCAGGAAAATATCTAACGCTGTAGAATCCGACCATATCAAGTTGGTGATATTTGCGTAGCGCGCAGCGCGGGTATCCGATTGCGAGCGGTCTTGGGGCAACTGGAACTCATGCAAGAGCCACATTTGGGTCTTCGGACCAACAAAGAGAAACCAAATTGAACTTTAATACTCGCCCATTGACGAATGAAAGTGGAATTCTGCACTTACAACATCCCCCGCAAACCCGCGCCAACTCCAACTCTCGCCCGCCACTCTCCATACCCACCGCACAAACATCGGGTTATGCCGAAATAACGACGAGGTCAGCCACTCGTGTTTTTGGGCGGCGGAGGGGAGGCGGGTGATGAGGGTGTGTTCTGATTTCAGGAGGGAGAGGAGTTTGGAGAGAGTGTGTGGGCGAAAGGATGTGCTGCTTGTTGGGGAGTACGTCTGATTTTGCGGTTGTTTAGGGGGTTGTTTTGGAATTGAAGGAGCAAGCGATTCAAGGGGATGGACTGGACTTACGATGTACAGATACAGTAAATGGCTTAACGACTCTTTGCTGAGACATTCCACTGAAGGGTGACTCGAAATACAGTCGGAGAGGATGTTGAAGATCGCTCGTGGATCCATTTCCATAATTCTAAAAAGAATAAATTCCGGGAAGGTTATGACATACATAAAATAAAAGAACCTATGCTTAAAGCAAGAATACTGACGATGGGTCTTTGTAGAACGAGGACGCGTAGATTAGAGCGAGGCGAACTCTCAGGAGTTGGTCCCTAATGCGCAGATCAGATGCATCCGCGTCATCTCCGACTAGTGGTGCTACAGCAGACAATGATTGCACCAGTGACGATGTCGAACCAGCTGCAATACTATCAAATTAAAGACACGACTTCGTCGTTCCCAGTCACCACAGACTCAAAATACGCACCATCCTCAATTCGAAAGCAACTAAATGCGTATGCATCGGGTATTCCCACCATCCGTCCACCATCCACAACCTCACCGTCCGACTGGAACACTGCCAAGATGCGAAGAACTTCCATTAGGAACACATCAAAGATCGTGTATGGGACCGAGTCGCTGTCGCGGTTGGGGTCCGGGGGATTCGCTTGAGGAGATGACAGGAATGTTTGCTTCAAGGAGAGGACAAGGGGGATGATGCCTCCGGATACTGTATTGCGTGAGGACCATGTGCTTTGAACTTCTTGAATGGCTATAGAGTAGGATGCCGACGGACTCACCAAGTTTTGCCGCAAACTTGACGACTGGGTTTGACACCATGTCAGGGTCGGCGGGAGGTTTGGGAGCCGGAGATACGTGAAATAATTTTGAACACAAGCGTAGGAATCCAACGCTGGATTCTGTTGAGGCTGCCACTAACTGTTCTCAAATCAGAGTTCTGCGGGACTCGGTGGCCGTGATACCGGATACCGGGAGCCGGGATGACCCACCTCGATAAGAACAACATCAAGCACGTTCACCAGAGAGCATGTCAGCAACTCTTCACCACAGTCCACTACACTTGCCGGCGAAGAAGCGGCGGCAGATGAGGAGCAACGAGGTAAAATGCATAAAATGTCCAGCCACACTTCCGCGATCTGCGCAGCTTGACGGTGAAATGTATGAATTCATGATGGGTAACCATCCGCAGAGAGGACTCCCAACTTGCTGCATTCTTCTTACTTGGCGCCAACATACGTTCCCTCCGAGTGACGCCTTTCAAATTTGTCCACCTATCAACGACGGAATTCAGCACGTCCTCCACCATTATTTGTTGCACCATAGGAAATAGCGTTGCATGCAGCCGGGGATGATGACATATTCGCGCAAAGATGCATCTTTAAGGTTACATTATGTGGGTTGTGAGGGCTGCTTGTTGATCCATGCAACCTTGAAAGGTAACGGGACGATTAGGGTATCCACTAACCGAATGGACGAAATTGTCAGGAGAAACTGATCATTGGATACTCGCGGACGAGCTTCTACGTCCATATGATCCATGACCTGTTCTAATACATTCGGATTTTTGAAGGAAGACGTTTCACTATATGGTCGGCATGGGGAGTGTTTTGGGAGGGGACAAGGGATGGTTACCCATCAACGAGGCAGAGAGCGATTTCAAAGTGGTGAGGACAGCGTCGATGCGCGAAGTGTGGGCATGAGGATCGTCATCAGCAGGCAGTGCAGCATCCACTTGGGCCACCAATGATTGTTCAGTGGTGTCGACCATTCTGCAATCTCGAGATCGCTTTAGCTTCAAAGAGGGTGAGTCGCCCGCGCCATTTCATTTCGGCATATGAAATGGATTGAATGTGGTTTCATTTTAATTCCAGCCACACTTGAACCACATCAGTCCCTTTCCCCGGATTGTAAACAGTTTCCTGCGCGACAAGGCAGGCGGGCAGGCGGGCCGAAACACCGTCTTGGGTCCGCTCGACCCCGCTCGCGCGCTCTCCAGGCTCTCCTGCCTGGGCTGCTTGCTGCCAATTCAATTCAATTGAATTTCTGCGTTTGCCCCCAACGCACAAATCACAAGGATAACAGTTCCTTCCCACGCCCGCACACTTCGGGACCCTCTCACAAACACCAAAGCTAAGGGACACTCAAGGGTACACCTGCACTGCAGCTAGACTAGTCCCTCCGGTCGTGGCGCACGCAAAACCAAACTTTGCATATCCCACCAATTGGCGGCAAAAAACACCAAACTTGTTGAAACTCATTGTTTTTCGGAAAACCTGGACGACTATCCCAACTCGCGCGTCCTGCGTTTGTTCTTCATAAAGAAAGAACCGATAAACCCACCATGCTCTCAATGGCCTCCACGTCAAAAGCCTCCCCGTCCTCCCCTACCTCACCAACTCTACCTCCGAACGTCGTGATCCCTGTACGGAAAGACAGCCATGAAATCAGCTCCACTGGGAAGGGTCCTCGCGCGCTGTTAATGCCCAACGGCTCTGCGTCTGACGCAGAAAAGCTTTCCAACGAGGGGCGGAAACCAAGTGAGTGCCGTAGGAGGTCTGCGCTGGTGACAAAGACTGGTGAAACGAGTGTTCAGTGGGAGTCGTGTTTGTGGGAAAGACTGGCGAAAACGAGTGATCAGTCAAAACCGCCCAGCAACTCTGGCACTGACTCTTTACTCGTGTTCTCTTCGCGTACAGCCCCAACCTCTCCTCTCTCCGACAAACCCCCCAACCCTTACCCTCTCCCAAATCTAGTTACGGCCGATCAATCATCGCGACCGTCCCTGGATAGACCAGGACTGGCGGCAGAAACTGAGCCAATTTTCGAAGATAGCGAACCCGGATCTCCGCCTCCTGTCCATGTACCCGCGCCAACTGCTTCAGGGGCAACGGATGATGCGAATGGCGAACGTATAGTGCGAATGCTGTGTGACTATGAGGTGCGAAGTCAGGGTTGGTTGGTGGTCTATTGGGAGTTACTGACGACACGGGTTTGCAGAACGGGCTGGATCTGCTTCTGAGTCGTGTACGACAGGATATCCAGTCATCAAAGGTGCGTGGAGGCATTCCACTATTGAAGTAGACCGGTCTGGAAGTCATTGGCCTTTGACCACTTGCATCACCTTTGCAGGAGGCCCTCACATTTCTCAGAAGACGAGCAGCCATTGAAGAAGAATACGCACGATCGATGATGAAGCTTGCACAGTCGACTCCTATGCAAATACCGGAGGGGAAGGAAGGCACATACGCCGATACATGGGCTCGCTTTGTCAAAATGCACGAGTCAATCGGAGAGATAAGATTGGGATTCGCAACTGCCATACATGAAGTGTCCGATGAGATGTTGACTCTAAGTACCAATGCCGAAAGAAGTCGAAAACAAGTATGTTTGCAGTTTGACGTTTGATGCGCCCGGCAGAGACTTACTCATTTTGCTATGGCAGTTGAGAGAAGCGGGCTATAAGCAATTGCGAATGGTACAAGATGCAGATGTGGCCTTGGAGAAGGTGTGCAGCAACTTTTCGAGAAATGTGGTTAAAGTCTTTTCTTTGCAGTTAAATCTCGTCTCAAATTAGGCCAAAATCAAATATGATGCAACATCAGAGGAGTGGGAGCGGGCAATACTCATGCGCGACCAGGCTGGAGAGTCGGACACAGCATCCACCATCTCGTCATCATCGTACAACGGCAGTGGTACATATCGATTCGGTCAATTGACAAAGGCGGGCCTGAAGAAAGGAGCGTTGGCGAAGAATTTGTTCAAGCAGGGCGGAGCGTACAACAAGGTTGGTGGGCCAGGCCCATTTCAGATCACCCGAAGTGTTCCGCGCGTTTTGGAGATCTCATCAATGTTCCGGATGTTGCATTCAGTACCAAAAAGCCGAAGATGATGCACGGCATAAAGCGGCACTGGCGAACGAAAGCTATAAGATCCAACTACATCAAACAAATCTGGTGCGCAATTCCTTCTTCAAAGCCCATCTCCCACGGTTCGTCCGGGTAAGTCGGGAAATTTCATAGTTCACTGGGCTCGAACTTGGGTGGATGTTCAATTCAAATTAAATGGGATGTCTCCAGCTGCTGAAAGAAACCAACGACGAATGTGATCAAGGCCTTCAATATCATCTTGCCCGGTACGCACAGGAGTTGGAAAGAAGTCTCATGCAGGAGGCGACTTTGATAAGCCCCCTAGAAAAGGAGGTGCCAGGTGAGTAATTACCGTACTGAGTAGTAACCGCGTTGCATGTGCGATTGTAACCATGGTCTTGGGAATAGGTCTTGTAAAAGTCATTGAACAAATCGACAACGAGCGGGATTTCGAAGACTTCATGAACAATTATCTAAAAAAGCAGAAGCAGCTCCGCAAAGCGGACCATATATATCTGCCGTACTCTATGGTAAGTCTCTGGCATTGATGGAATACTGTTCCGCTTATTCTTACTTTGGATCTTCCCTCGCAGTCAACGGATGCCCTGTCAATAGCCAACCCGAAGCCTTCCTTTGGCGTGCCAATCACCTCGCTGATGGAACGTGACGTCGTACCCGTTCCATACGTTGTTTCGAAATGTATAAAATGCGTTGAGAAGTACGGTATGAAGGCCCAAGGGTTATATCGTGTCAGCGGGACGAACACACATGTTCAGAAGTTGAAGGGGCTATTAGATCGCGGTAGGTGGTCACTGTTGACGATTCCTGAAGGGTTGCTATGTTGAACTTGAGTTGCTAAATTGTTGGCAAATTCCTGTGAATTGCAGACGTGCAACTGGTTAATATGGACGAGTGGGCGGTGGATATTCATAACATCACAGGGGTGCTAAAGCTTTTCTTCCGGGAACTGCCGGATTCATTATTCCCCAAATCAATGTATTACCAATTCAATGAGGCAGCCAGTACGTGTTCTCACAGTTTGAAACGGTTATTTCGTTCATTCTTCATTCGGAGCATAGGCTAACTCTGCACCGTTAACTCGAAAAAGAAATCGAAGACGACCGCCGTCGCCTCATCGGCATCCACGAACTCATCAACCAACTCCACGACGCAAACTACGCAACCCTCAAAGCCCTGGCGGGCCACCTCCACCGCGTCCAATCCCACGAAGAAGACAACAAAATGTCTTTCCAAAATCTGAGCATTGTCTGGGGTCCAACGTTGATGGATCAACCAGATAACTCAAAAGCACCCGATCCGAGCGAGTTGAAACTTCAGAGCTTGGTGGTGGAAACTGTTTTGGCGAATTTTGAACAGATTTTCGATGCGGATGAGGAGGTTTGATGAAGGAGAGGGCGGGTGGCGGGCATTATGATGTGCGACCCGCAGGTGGTTGGAGGTGGACTTTTGGAGGGACTTGTCCCCAGAGGTGTTTTCACGTGTTGGGAGATGGAATATGGGACTCTGTGCGGTCTTTCTTTTGTTTTTCTTTTTTTTCTTTCCTTTTGTACAGAAATAGATTTAGAGAGACGTTGTTCTTTACGTTTGTCTTTCTGTTTGCAGTGTCTTTTCGTGTGCATTTCTGCTGTTCAAACAACGCATTCTCAGTCAATACACCATCTTCCGGGCCAGCTGCGGCGAAAGTTTCTGCGATCCCGAGACCGGCGTCATCGGTTGCATCAAATGTCCTTTCGTGAGTCCGCGCGGCTTCGTGAATGGAGCATCAGTAGCATACTGGATTGTTTAACTAGAGAAGTAACTTCTGTGCGATCAGATGTAGAAATCGCTGCGTGGGTGCGGATCATGTATCCATCACACCCAAAACAGAGTTTCTAATGACTCCGAGACGTCCAAGATGGTATGTGCGCAGTCTCGAAATTGAATTTGCGGACGAGAGACAAAGGGCATCAAACTCCACCGGTCAACTTCAATCACAGCAAGTTTCAATGGCAACAAAGGACGCGGACGTGGTTCACGCCAAAAGCTGCGCAGTCGAGCACGACGGTGGACCAGACACCTAATCAAACCGGATACCAACTGCCCTTCGACTTGGCTTGACAAGTCGAAGATTTGAGATCCCTGCATACGCGTCAAAATCAGCGTCGTATTTCACAAGGGAAAAACCAATGGGCGGATTTATGGAAGTTTTATCCGCGAGCCGTGCTCTGCAGGCAAAGAATGATGCGGTCGGGAGGTCAATGAAGATGCCCTCGAGTACTTCGTTGGGAAGGTACCAGGTGTTCATTCTTTTCCTTTCCGATTGACGGAACTTGTGTTGGACCTGAGAACACCCTGAAAGCGTCCCATTTATTTGAAGCGGAATGAAGTACACTGCTACTCCTTACAGGCGAACATGTTTGAGAAAAGCACTGAAATCTGATATATTCATCATACATTTTCTCCTTCCCAACCCCCACAGACGCTCCCATGCCTAATGATACGAACTAACACCCAACGATTGAACATAATGATACGGAGCTAACACCCAACCATTGAACAGACATGAAACCCTCCAAAGAAATCTACAACACGCCGCCCTTCTTGAAGAACGGGAAAAGGTTCTTCTGGTTCTTCTTGGCGGCCTGGTTCTTCTTAGCGGCGTTAGCGTTCTTTGCGTTCTTGGCCGCCTTGTTGTTTTTGGCGTTAGCCTTGAGCTGCACGTTGTTGAAGTTTTTCTTGCTGGCCTGGTTAGCGTTGGTCTGCTTGAAGGCGATGTTCTTGGCGTTGGTCGCTTTGGCGGCCTTGTTGGCGTTGGCGTTCTTCTTGGCAGCGTTGGGACCGATCTTCACTGCGTTGGCCAACTTTTTGCCACCGGCAACCTCCACCTCGTCGTCGTCGACTTCGGTCTCGGCGGCAACTTCCACGTCGTCCTCCTGCCCCTCCAAATCATCGACGGCGGCGACTTCAACGTCGTCGTCCTCCTCACCCTCCAAATCATCAACGGCGGCAACTTCCATCTCGGCGTCCTCCTCCTCAGCAATCTCGTCACGCTTGATCACGCCCTTCTTCTTGTTGAGGAACGGGAAGACGTTCTTCTGGTTCTTCTTCGCGGCCTGGTTCTTCTTTGCGGCGTTGGCGTTCTTGGCGTTCTTAGCAGCCTTGTTGTTCTTGGCGCTGGCCTTGAGCTGCACATTGTTGAAGTTCTTCTTGCTGGCCTGGTTGGCGTTGGTAGCCTTGACCGCGACGTTCTTGGCGTTGGTGGCCTTGGCAGCGTTATTGGCGTTGGCGTTCTTCTTTGCGGCGTTGGGGCCGATTATCGCCGCGTTGGCGAGTTTCTTGCCGCCGGCGATTTCGACCTTAAACGAAGAGAAATGTTAACATATGTTGGAAGCGGTTTTGCGAGTGAGATGTACTCACATCAAGGTCAGTGTCGGGAACTTCCGCGCGGACAACGCTGGCAAGGAAGGGAGCAAGACCGATGGCGAGGAGGAATGCAGCCTTCATGTTGGTGAAGTGGTTTGGAACTGAGGGTGAAAGACGATGGTCAGTGAGAGTTTGCTTCTGCGAATACTCTGTATCGCGCTGCTTTACTTGGATTGAAGCGGCGGGTGGTTGGATGTTGTCGAATGAGAAGGTGGTTTGCCGGATGCTGTTGCAAAGTGAGAGGGGAGGGGATTTTATAGCAATTTCCCATCTAATGGAATCTAAAACCATCGCTCAGAAAGTAAAACATCAGAAACATGACGGCGAAACAGCAAAATGGTGTAGGTTTCGGTGTATCGTTTCACCTTCCACGCGATTGTGGTGAAGCTATCAGTGCAGACGCAGCTGTGAGAGAGCCCAACAATCCCCAACCCCTTTTCCATGTATAGTTGTCCCATCTTCCAAATGACGAAGATATTCGATGTACATCTCTCACGAGCGTCGTGTCTGAAAACCTGGATACCCTGCTGCGCATGGTGACGGTATCCTTCTCACAGGTTGTGATGCATTTGAAACTGCTTGGCGTGTGAAAAGCCAAACTGGCATGTTCGAAAACAAAACCCTAGCCGGGAACGCTCCTTCCTTTCTACTCCCGTTCACACGGCCGCAGCCAACAAATGGAACCCAGCGAAGAAAACGCGGTGCAAACATTCGAACCCGTCGTCTTTCTATGTGGAGTCACAGAAAAGCCATCATTAGACTCGGCAAAGTTTTGGGCTTTAGGACGTATTTGGCGTCTGCGATGGGTGGGGACCGTGCTATCGCTTATTTCGCAGGACGCAGTTAAAGGAGCGACTACAATTCATGTTAACGCGTTTGTACGCAACACGCCATTGGGAATGGACCTGGCTCGACATACGATCGACCACACCTTCACGAAGGAGGTGGGAAGTCAGACTTCTGTTGATTTCAAAAAAGTCGATGGGTTGGGGAAATCGTTTCTGGTTGGGGTAGCCATGTTTCCTCCCGACCCCAAACGTAATGAACCCCACACGACGACGACGACGTTGACGGTTCCACCACCTACTGCCGTCCGCACTTACTTGTACCAACCCGAAAACTGCGACGCCATCACTCTCCTTACCGACCCCTCACTACCGCCCGACCGCGGCTCGCCCATCTTGGACGGACTCCGAACGCGAGACATCACGTTCCTGGTCGAAGGCAAGGAACTCTGCGTTCATCTGGCCGTGCTGAAAAGCAAGTACGCGGGACCGTACTTTGCCGCAATGTTTGCGCACGATATGCAAGAGAGTTTGGAGCGACAAGTGCAGGTGGCGGATGTTGGGTTTCTTGCGTTGAGTTGTTGCTTGGAGTATATTTATTCGGGGTGTACGCACGTGGAGCATTTGCGGGATTTGGCGGAGGTGTACGGGTAGGATTGTTTCTTCTGGTTTAAACTTACTCAACTTGTGGCCGCAAAAGTCCCAACTTCAACCTCCTCCCAAATCCCTACCCAGCGCCGCAGACAAGTATCAAATCACCCCACTCGCACTCCACGCCAAAAACGAACTCCACCTGGCCCTCTCAAACCCCATCCACCAACCCGAGCAACTCTGCAGTCTCCTCGAAACCATCCACGGCATCCCCGGCCTATCCGACTTGATGTCGCCGTGCGTGGGGGCTATCCTCCAAAATTGGGACCGGGTTAAACATACACCCGAGTGGAAGGACATACTGGGGTTGCCGGGGATGGTGGATGTGATTATGGAGGGGTTTGCGGTTCAGCATAGGCTGAAGGAAGGCGCCGGTGAGGATGAGAAGGTGGGGAGCGTGAAACCGAGAATGTGGAGGAGGATTCAGAGTATAATGAAGCGGAAGTCGCATGATGTGTGTAGTGCTTGATATAGCGCAGTAGGGTATGGTAGAGTAGGGGGCCGAGCCGTGCACATGAGGGTTAGATGAGGGAAGCGGCGTCATGCTAGGGAGGTGGAATTATGTTAAGTGAGAAAAAGTAAGATTTTGCGGGGAGGATAATGGAAAAACGGAGCTCTTTGATGATATGAAAGAGATGTCGCGGAAGCGTCTCTCAACAGTTTTCAAAGAAGAGCAAAGCCTTTTGCAGAAGCCCAGACGATGCAAGCAGGAAAGTGCAAATGGAAGGATTGGATATTATTGGTCTCGTTATATTGCATTTTGAACTCCACCACGCCGGGCCTCACTTTTTCGGTATCGAGACTTCCTGGGGGGGTGCAACGCGTAGGAGTCAAAATGGCGCAGCAGGTAAACAAAGAACCGTCCACCAACCATACATGAGCCTCCAGATGGATTTTGGACAGTGCCCTCCTCCACCAGGAAGCCAGGAACCAGCCTTGAAAGTGGAGCGGTTGATGAAGCTACAAGGATAATCATCGCACACTCTTTAGATCTGGGCTGTGGGCGGTGCTCAGACAGGCATTCACGACTTGTTGGGACCCTCAAAGCAGCTAAAGACACGCGTGGCTTGCTTCTCTTGCTCCTCTTGCTTCGCCGTCTACTTGGCCATTTCACATGCTTCCAAAGCCTTCCTTGCTGTGGTCTTCTTCGTGCCTATAAAAACCCCACCTTCTCCCCAAAACTTCTCGCCATCACATCGCCTCCTTTTCATAGAAACCACCATTTTAGAGATAACCCTGCCATTCGGTCTGCAACGTGTGTTCAGAAATGTGCGGCGTTCTAGCTGGAATGGTGTGTTTTTGCCAATTTTGCATTTTGTTTTGTTGTTTTTCTTCTTTTGCCAAACCTGTTTGCGCGAAAGCTCTTCGTCTGTTTTATCCCTATGCAAATTGTCCGTTCCTTTGCAAACATTTGGCTTACATGGTATCATTAGTCTGAACAATGGGACGTCATGGAACCATTGCTGACGATGAACGCGATATAAACGCAATAAAATCATAGGGTTACATCTGCTGGGATGTAGGATGTGCAGTGGAGTTGGTCACCTCGCGCGCTGGAGGTCGTTTGTATCTCTAACATGATCGGCCGCATTGGCCTTCACCAAAATCAAAAGAGAGGAAATGTTATAGTGATGTGCGGGTGCATTCGCTGTTCATTTATGTAGGTCCAATGGCGTGGTGGTTAACGCGTCTCCTGCGTATTCAGATGAGGACCCCCGAGTTTTTGAGTCCGGCGGGGGGCAGTTCCAGTCCATCTCATTGGTTGCTCCTCGAGGCGGGCTCCCCTGGGGCCACACGCCAATGCTCGTTTTTTGCTATTCTTGAAAGCTATCTTTTTTTGCTGCTCCTTCTGTCCAATTGGATGATGCAATATCCGTCCGTATGTATGCTTGCGCCGTACTGCTTCGCACAGTGCACCTTCTCGCCGGCAAGATGCAAGGAGCAATACAGCAAGCACCACTGACCACGCACACCAGCAAATGAGATCTCCTATTCACACAGAGCCCATTCAATCATGTGTATTCCAGCAGCGTTTGGTATCGACTCGCCACAGCTCTCATGAGTAGTTCTCGAGTCTCTCCTTTGAGAAATTTCCCTCATAAAACCGCGCCAAGAACTCGCTGTGCTTCCCCCGCCCAGAATCATCCTCATCCGGCCGAACTTTACGCTGGGGTTGCGCGTATGTGCTGTTGGGGAAGAATCGGAAGACGTGGTCGTGCATCTTCCACTGGTTCAGGGTTTCGGTCAATTCGTTGCGTCCCTATCGGAATGTTTGAGTCTCTACATAACAGAAAAGACGCTAAGAAGCTATAAGACTTGATGAGGCTTCTCGTACCTTCAGAAGGAGGACATCAATGATCTGCGGGTCGCGTACATCCTTGTGCTTCTCAAACTCCTGGCGGACACGTTGTCGAAACTGTAGCCCAGCCATAAGTGTTAGCAAATGATTTATCTGTCTCGATATTTTCAGGGTTCGGAAGAGCACAATAATTGTGTCTACCGAGCTCACAGTAGCTGCAGAGGAGCGATTGTGACAGCAAAAGCTGTGGCCCACTTTTGAACAGAAACAGCCACAAACGTCCTCTAAGAAGGCCATTGTGGCAGGATACGTGGTCCGTCCATCGGTAGTCCTCTTTGTATCGACCTCCCAAAAGAGTATCCGCACCCCACTCCCATCGTCCTTGCTCGACGCACCAGGTGGAGTGGACCATACACTCTGTAAATCTCTGCAATATCGGGTGTAGCCCTCAAGGCGTCCCTGTACAGAGTCAAGACTCGCCTCCGTTGGTCCCCAGCCGAGCGTGATATGACAGTTGGGGCGGGGCGCACGTATCTTTCCATGTCTCGAGTCGAGCGCAAATGAGGATTGCCTGATTGGATTGTTGGGTCGTTTTGGTTGCACTTTGGTGTTGCGACGGGGTCACGTGATTTGCCCTGTGCATAAAACTGGCGTTCTACGCGTTCTCGTTCCGCCTTCACCCCGCGAAATCTTCCCCTCCTACTCCAAACAACCACTCAACGCATGTGCTGCGAGGTAGGTTTCTTCGCTCTGGCTGGATGCTTGAGGTCAACGTAGAGGGATGGGCCGGGGTTCCGCGAGAAATACCTGACGTCGGTGGACTTGCACTTCATCCCCGATTCAACCTTCGTCCGTGCGTCCTGAGGGATAAAAGCACTAGGTTTTGCAAAACCAGACTGGGGGAGTCTAACAAGTGCCGTTTCTCGGTGTAGCTCGCCGTAATTGAGGGAACGTCCCATACCCGCTTCTTCAGTTGGAACAATACGGGTCTTTTCTGGCGCCGTGACTAATACCTACGCTGTCCCTCTTTTCTCTTACCCCCAACGGGACTCGCCAATGTGAGTCCTGAAGGGTTTTGAATGTTAGAAGCTCCCGACCGGCCTTGCAAGCCTGGAAGGGATCGCATGTGCTCTCTTCTGAGCACCTCTGCGCAACCACGTTACCCCCTGTTCGCGGCGTCATTGTTTCTATCCGGTACACTTTCCCTCCCTGTGGCACAATGCAGAGTTATTCTTCGTCCGCAAGGAGAAGAAAGAATGCCGGTTCAAATCCGGCCTCGGAGGATCGTCTAAGCTCCAGCAAAAGACTGACTGTTTGTCTAAAATTATCGCCAACCAACGCTTTTCAGAAAAACGCGTTTTTCTGTCTCGCGTCATGCAAGTCCCAAATCGGCGGCTCCAATCCCTGGGTGGTTCTTCTGTTGTGATGGCAGGTCTTACCTCTCGAGTATACATTCAGCACACTCGAACTCCTCTGAAATGGACACGTCGGATACCTTGATGGGAAGCTGCGCGCCCGCCCAGTCGCGTCTCCCAATGAGTTCGCTGTTGTGCGCGACCGACGTACCCCTTCACCTCCTTCTTTCCTCCAACCATCACACCATCCTCACCACATATGTAGTCTGCTATGCAGCTCCAGACGAATGACCCTCCACAAACCATATACACCAAGAAAAATGCAGAATTGTACAAAATAAATGAAGGATCTCTCTATCTCTGTTTTGAATGGCGGTTCGTTTCTTTTCGCTTTCTTTTCGAGGAGCCATTGCAGTTGCCCGTGAAAACGATCGAAAGAAGAGATTGACAAAGTAATATCATAACTAATTCGCACCGGAGATTTGACGGGAAACTACAGAAGACGTGCCTTCTTCCTCCCACCATCCGGCCTCTCACAGACACGGCTGCGAAATTTCTCATATAAAAACCCGCAGAACCTCATTTCCGAAAAACATAACACACTCTTTTTACCAATCCAATCATGTACAAGCTTGTAGCTCCCCTCACTTTGTTCGCTTCCCTTGCTCATGGCGCCGCCATACCGCCATACCCGCCCGCCGGTCTCGATGGAGGCGCCAACATTATCCCGCCATACCCGCCTACCGGTCTCGACGGAGGCGCCAACACCATCCCGCCATTCCTGCCACCGGGTCTCGACGGAGGCGCGAACACCATCCCGCCATACCCGCCCACCGGTCTGAGCGGAGGCGCCAACATCAGCCCGCCATTCCTGCGCCGCGCTCTGAGCGGAGGCGCTACCCTCCCGCCTTACCTGCCCCCGGGTCCCTACGACGTCCGCTCCCCCTGCCCCATGCTCAACTCGCTAGCAAACCACGGCATGCTCCCGCGCAACGGCCGTAACATTCCGGTGGAGCAATACATCTCGGTCTTGAAAGAGGTTGGATGCGCCGCCGATCTCTGCGGTTCGATAGCGTACAGCGCTTTGGCGCTCGTGCCTACCCGGAAGAATGCGGCCGGGGAGATCGTCTATGGGTTGGATGATTTGAGGAAACACGGTGGGATTGAGCATGATGCATCTTTGGTATGTCGTTGCTATTTTTGCTATCGCCACGTTCATTTGAAAGCTCGGCATTGCGCCGCGCATGGCACTGATTGAACTGTTCGTCTACAGACCCGAGACGATTTCAACCTCTCCCCCAACCAGGATAACTTTTCCCTCAATCAAACCCTCTACGCTCAACTCATCTCCTTCGCCAACTCAGCCACTGGCCGTCTCGACATAACCTCCATGGCCAAAGCCCGCAAAGTCCGTCAAGCCGATTCCAAAGCCCGCAACCCGAATCCCGACTTTGGCCCTCAACAATTCTACGCCGCACACGGTGAAGCCGCGAGATTCCTACTCTTCTTCGGACACCAGTTCGGGAACGAGGTGCCGGTCAAGGTCGCAGCTGCGGTGCTTTTGGAGGAGAGGTTGCCGTGGGCGGAAGGGTGGGTACCCCCCAAGGTCCCGATTGGGTTCGCTCTGGAGGGGGCGACGGCCGCGGCTATTGAGGCCAAGGAGGCCCTGGTAAAATAAGCTAGTTTGGCGGTGCTAGAACTTCTCTTATATCCATATGGCGGGCTACCTAGTTAGATTCCTTGTGTAAAAGTAACGACGCCTACACTAAGTACTTGTTTCATGTCGATAAGTCGGTCCAGATTCTTTTCGAAGGGAGGGAAGACACGCGACGCTTGGGTTCGCATGTAACACAACGAACTTGTGTGGAATTCTATTCTCCCCTTCCTCCCCGTCCATTTCAATTAGTTTTGTTGCAATGGACAACACTATATGCAATACGACCCAACTGCAATTCTATCCTTCTCCAAACTGTCCGTTCAACGGTCGCTCAGCAAGCATCGACGTCCCCATCCCACTTTCAAAGGACCCAACACCATGCATGTCCGTCCGTGTCAACGACCAGGACAGATATTTCAAACTTGGAGTGGTTGAGTCCACCGCCCAGGTCGACAACCAAACAGTGCCCGCCATTTCACCTGCCTTTGCTTTCTTCCCGAACGCTGGGTGTATCGGGAACCCAACCCTTCAACGAGTGTGGGATAGGATAGAAGCAATGTCGGAATGTGTGAATTACAACGTTGGGCCGAGCGCGGAGAGTGTTCAATTTTTGCCTACAATGGGGACGGGGCCTTGTCTGCCGAAGACGAGCGCCGGGACGGCGTTAGGTCGAGAGGAAATGGGGTCGGTCGCGCTGGCTGCGGTGGTATGTTGGGCGGTGAAAGGATTGTTCCTATGATGTGGTTGGGGTTGCGCCGCTCTTGGAGTGGGATGATATTTATTTTTTTGGTAGATGGAGTGATGCCTGCGGGCAGGTTGCAGCTCCCTATGTAGTTACATATCCTCATTGGCCATGTTCTGAATCTCTAATGGATATTTGTTCTCAATGTCAGTAGTCCGGGCAATTGAAAGTGGATATGTTTGATTGACAAGTTGCGTAATCCGTCTTATGATCGCCAAGCAAGTTGTCCACAATAATGGTCCAATTCACTCATTCGCACATCCTGAGCCGAATAAAAAAGCTTTCCCTTTGATATCTACCCAACTTTCCCCGCCAGTAACACCCCACCGCTTTCCGAAACGATGAAGGGAAAAAGAATCTGGGCAACGGCCCTCCTCATCGCAGTACTGGCGTGTTTAGCTCAATCCGCAAGCGTCCCCGCTGATACCGATCTTGGTATGACCGCTCGTCAACTGAAGCTCTGCTTCTTTTTCGGTTGTCTCACTTACAAAACCCATCCCAAAAATCCCTCACACCATCCCATTTTCTCTAGTGGTTCATACCCTACACCGTCGAGCCAAAAATGTTTTTGGAGAAAATACCGGCGATACCCCGGAAAAGAGCTCACAGTACAATGCCATGATGATGCCTGGCGGCGGATTCTGGATTTGGACAGGGATCGCGCGATACGTTCGGCTTTCTTTGAGGCAGGGAAAGCCGTACCCTCCAGTTGACGATATCACTGGACTGATGGACAACGGAGATTTCAAACCAATACTCATGTATTATATAGTAAGTTGGTCATCTGCCGGCGCAGCGGGCATTTGGGATTCGGGTCGGACTTCTAATTTTTCTTTTATTCCCGCAAATCTCATCATTTTTCTCGCTTCTTCTTCTTGCAGCCAGTTTTGATTTTCGTTGGATCTCTGTTAATCACCTTCCTTTCCACTTGCTTCACTGGCTGCTGCCTCTGCTGCTGTGGGCGAAGCCGTCTCGACCGCCGTCAAAAGGACCCATTCACCTTGCGGCAACGCGCAACTGCAGCCTTTTTCACTTCTTTGGTGTACTTTGCGTGGATGTGAGTTGGCTAAAAACGAGCAAGAGAAAGTAATGTACTTTTCGACGAGCTAATTATTAACGACTTCTAATTTCTGTAGAGTTACAATCATATGCGCCGTTCGAGGGACATTCTTCATGCAAGATGTCCTCCAAGCAGCATATGACACGACTGGAGGCATGATGGACGATGCCAAAGGGTCTTTGGCAAATATGTCAACAGGCGTGTCCAGCTCCTTTGCCACGTTGAACTTGGGCATCTCCGCGACGGTGGATTCGGTGAAGGCCATCATCAACATGGACGCAATCAAAACCGATATTGCACCCGCGATTGTCGGAATTTCAACCACGTTGTCTGCGGTGGATGCGAACATGACGGCTGTGTCCACGCAAGCGTCGGCTGCGGATAGTCAGATTGCGTCGTTGAAGACGAACCTTAATAGTCTTAAAACTGGTGAGGAAAGAACCGACGGCGCTTTTCAGTTGCGAACGACGGCTGCCGCGATCACAGAGCTCCCAACCACTCACGTTTCTCTCTGCATAAAAAATCAACAGCAATCGACGCCATTTCAACTAAAATCCAAAGCCTCAATGCACAGGCCGACATTCCCGGCTTTGCTCCCGACAAATATACCCTTTCCCCGTCCAATCCGGATCCGAACCCAACGTGCAGCAACCTCATCGCGACGGCCACGACGAATTTGAACTCTGCGCCCACTGCCAGCGCCACGGTGACGACAGAGTTCAATAAAGTCCCGAGTATTCCGGCGTTGGCGGCTAAGGCGGCGGATGTGGGTAATAAGTTGGATGGGTACGTGCAGGGAAATATTACCCAGGGGATAGCAAGTGAGTATTATTTCGCAAATTTTTTTCATTTGTGGGCCATATGGTTCGGGAAATTGAGGTTACAAGGGCAATTTCCTTGGTGCATTAAACGGCGCGAAATCCCCTCCATTATAACAGCCGTGAAAGCCACCGTGTCGAACCAACTGAATGCCACACAAGTCGACATTCAGAATCAGATTACCAGTAACCGGAAGACGTACGACCCACAAATTGATGACGCCAAAAAGTCTATCACGGATATTGTTGCCTTGGGGCAAAAATATGATATTTATTTGTGAGTTGGTTTGTTTCATTTTACAAGCTGGATAAGTCGGGCAATTCATGTTGACGTTTCTTTCGAACTTGATGTAGCTACATACTTGTCTGGGTCGTCTTCGCCCTTGTTCTGACGGTCATGGTCGTGATTCTTACGGGTATCCTGATGTCAAAACCTCCGGTGGCTAAATGGTAAGGGTTCACCGTGGTGCATTGATATGTGCTGGTTGTTGTTGGATAACGGGAAGCGAAATATGCTGACGCCATTTGGGGTTTCCTTCACCTCTGTCCAGTTGCCTGGTTTCAATGATCCCGCTCATCTGGCTTTTATTGTTGCTCACCGCCATTATTCTGGTGTTGTCAGTTGGGTTCGGAGACGGTGAGATTTGGGATTTACAACGACAAAGTGCAAATGTTGTGGAGGTCGGAAAAGTGCTGATATTGTCACCCCCACTCACGCAGGCTGCGCGATAGTTTTTGACCGCTCGTCCCAACCACCAGCGTCCCAGAAACTTCTCCAGGACTTCGTGCCGGATATGGCTAACACCGTCAACGACATCTTTAACGCCCGTGACCAATGCGTGGCCGGCGACTCGTTGATACAGGTCGCAGTAAAGTTGAACATCGTAAACGGCGCGGATGTAAACATTACGGCCAAAGCACAGACGAGTATTGACTCCCAGAATTTCGATGGTGCTCTCTCAGCTGTTGATCCCACGTATGTGTCTTGGATATGGACCGTTTCCCGCGATTTCTGTGTTTGTAGCTTTCATATTGACAACCACCTCTATCGTTCACAGGTCGTATACATCGTCCTTTGATACCGCAAGCGCCCTGTCAGCTCTCAATGACGCAAACGCAACCATTCAAAACCTTGACACATCTTCCATCCAAAACGTCATCGACACCACCGTCCCACAAATCCGCGCTGCCCTCACCGCGCTACAAACCAAGCTATCGACCGCCGTCACAACGTCTTCATTCACGTACTCCAACGCAGCCGCGTCCAATGCCGAGAAAGATGCGGCGGTGGCGGATTATAACTCTAGGTTATCGACGTCGGGCGTTGTAGCGGATGTGAATAATGTGTTGGCTACTACGGGGCAGCTGGCCGCGGTGGACAAGGCGGCCAATGATGCTATTGCGCAGTTCAATCTGATGAGATCGACTATGGGGAATATCCTGGTATGTATATCAGTGTCGAGGCAGCGAAATTGGACGAATAACTGCTTGCCCGTGAAGCCAGTCGTTGGTTGCACCCACAAGATGGAATCATGTGGTTAACCTTACCTTCTCAATTTAACGTAGTTGGGTGTTACGGATGTGGGCGCTGCTTCGGACAAGGCGGTCACAGACATTGGCAATTTGAAAACGGCGGCTGCCACCAATGTATGGAAGACGTTTGAACTCACTTCTGATGCTCTAATGATCTTTTCACTGTTTGCTCACGATTTTTGTTGTTTGTAGATTACGAATGCAACACCCCGCCTGAGACTATCCCTCATGGGAGCGGCGAACGCCGCCCAGCAGACGTTGTACCAAGCAACGCCATGCAAGGAGCTTGGGGTGGATTTCTATGATATGGAAGTTATAGCATGTGGCGGACTTCTGTAAGTTTGGGCGGAAGGCAGAGGTCTCATTCCGTTTCCGCATAGTCATTATCCTGGCTGTCCCCACCAAATGTGCCTAATTCTCTTTTCGTTCCACATTTCTGCCTTACAGCTCGTCAATGGACGCCTTATGGTTCGCCTTCTTCATTGCCGCTTCGTTCGGTTCGTTTGCGATACCGACCTTCATCGCCGCCGCAAATGTGCTGGCAGACAAAAACGCGACCAAGCCAGCCGGCGCTGGGAAGAGTAAGAAGGGCAAGGCCGACAAGAAGACGAAGGGCAAGGTGGCGGATGTGGATGCGGCGGAAGCGGGGCAGGTCAAGTGGGCTACAGCTGGCGGAAAGGAGAAGAAGAGTGATACCGCAATCCGCGTTTCTGAGGCCAAGGTAACATCGTCGCCACTCAGCATCCGGGACATAGATACCTTGCTAACTTTACCAACTCCCTTATGTATTACAGGATATTCGCAAGAGTAGTGTCATGTCACCCACGGAAATGGCAGCGGAACCAGCGCACGAAGTAAACCAGCAACCTCCCATCTACCCGAATCTTGATTACGACGAATCCGCACCTTCCCCAACGTCTCCCGGGAGCGCGGCAAGTCCCACTCATTTGCTCGCTTCCACGAGGTTCGCGGACGAGGAACATGGTGACGAGGACGTCGAAGAGATGCGGCCTACGTGGCTGCAACATACAGATGAGGGAGTGCCCGCGGAGCCAAACTACGGTACGTCGAATGATTGCGGCGTGACTTTGGTCTGTCTTGATTGTTCACCCGTGTCCATCGATTTTGCTGACTCATAGCCCGCTTTTATCATCCACATGTTCCTGAAGGCGCCGCAGGTGAGCAAGAACCCTCTGCCCCGTATGCCGATTTCAACGAACAATATGCAAACGCGAGCCTACCAGCCGTCGACGCACCCTTTATTGACGATCAATACGGTGAACAACAGATGCATGAGTACACTGATCACCAATATGCTGTGGAGGATGGCGGTAATCCATGGACCAACGTCGAGGCTCCCGAAGAGCACTATCAACAAGAGGTTCCGCAAGAGCATTATCAACAAGAAGTTCCGCAAGAGCATTATCAACAACAAGAAGAGTATGGTGGCGAGCCATACGTTCAAGATGCAGGGTACAGCGACCCTTACCCTGAGGGACCAGGATACCAAGCACCGCCGCAGATTGACTTTGAGGACTTGGTATTTGATACGGGTAATTCCGAGGCGGTGGCCTTCCAGCCAGAAGTGGACGTAGCAACAGAGGCACCAGCGACAGAGCCATCGGGATCAGAGGCACCGGCCACTACAGAGGCAGCAGAGGAAGTCGGTGGGTTCATTCCAACCCCACCG